>BROG01000285.1:0-127500 GCA_030159075.1 Atrina japonica
TATGGTGGAATACAGGACTGAATTAGATATATGATATTGGAAAGTATATAGACTATTAAACATTCTATACATATATTGTGACTCGATGTTGTATCTTGATGCTTACTCCTCCATGATGCCTGACCCAAACTATGGGTCCGCATTTGTCCAAAGTTCACCAGATTTATACATTTATCTCCTGGACATCCTAAAGATAAATATTTGTGGTATTTGTAATTTTATATGGTTCATCCCACATAGCCTTTGGATTGAAGACGGGTGTGACCAAAAGACAGAGGATATTCACCAATTTATTGAAATTCTTCCTTCCCAAATTGCTCAAAACGTCCATGTATTCATCAACTCCAAATTTTGAATACAGATTGTGTTCTTTGATCACGCTAGGATATGATTTGTAAGAAAATTTAGTGAATGGCATCGTGGTTATTAAAAGACAATGTTGTAGATATTTTGCCATAACTTTCATATCTGACCGAAATAACAATCAATCATGACGTAAACTCACGTTCGGTCATATCCTTGCATTGTTATCTAATATTAATTCACTCATGACATTGAACTGACAATTATAATGATAACCCGGAATACTACAGACTCGATAAATATAGATTAACAATACCTGAATTTGACCTACATCTTAAGAAATTTTCGTACAGACATTATAGATTATATTTTCATATTTCATATACTGTATTCTTTGTTGAAACACAATATTTTTGTACATGATGTCTTCATGGCCTTGACTTTGACCTTTGTACATTTTGGAAACTCAATTTACATTTTATCCAACATAAGTGATATCACTAAAACGAATCTGTGCAATAAAATTAAAACGGCACTCCAAAATGGACAATTTAGCCGATATAGTTAAATATATAAAAATATCGGATACCAAAGTATAAATCTTTAAGATGTCCAGGGTATAGGTACACATCTGGCAATGTCATTTACATTAGGATTAAATACCTTTCACCTCTATCTCTGCAGCTCAGTCGGTAGCGCGCTCGACTCTGGATTGTGAGGTCGTGAGTTCGAGTTCCGCCGGCGGCAGGTTGGTTTCCTGTCTTTCGGGATGAGACAGTAAAAACTGGAGGTCCCGTGTCACAGTAGGTGTCGGCATATTAAAGAACCATGAATACTCAATGGCCATAAGTGCCGAGCATAGGCCAAAATTTGAAGCCCTTCACCGACGTTTGGCGACGTCTCCCTATGAGTGAAATATTCTTGAGTGGGACGTTAAACAACAATAAACAAACAAACAAAAAACTATATCTGCGACCGAGTTCTCATGTTAGGAATTATACTCACCACTATCGAAACATTCATTTGTGTGAATGCGTAGATGGCCAAGTGGTTAGGACATCGTGCATGGATACTGGTGATCGGTTTTAAGACAGGACGGCCATGACTTTTGTTGTTCCGTCTATATTGGTTTGTTCACTTTAAAGCGATATGAGCTGTCGTAGGTGAAAAATTTTACATGCCCATTTTATGTAATATTTGATCTCATATATATCCCAAAGAGACCATCTGGTGATTAGAACAACAAATGCATGCGTATAATTGCAACAGTCTTGTCAAATGTTACCAGTAATATCAGTTTTTGTTTGTCCGCCATTACTCATAGCATTGTAAATTAACTCTGTAATTTTTACGAAGATTATCGAGTGTCCAATAAGCACGTGCTAATTGCAGTTAATATATATTCTTTTTTTATTACCCGTTGCATTTATTTTCGTACATCATCATTTCATACCTAAATCAGGAAAAGCTGGTCTTTCCCGTGATTTCAAAACATTCGTTTCTGAAATTGTCCACGTGCCGGTAACATCATATGATCTCGACCCATTTTTAACTCGTGCCATCGCATTCTCGTTTGTATAATTGTTGGTACATATGAACTGCCCGACTTCACCGGACATGGCTGCACGATTATAAAACATGAGGTACGCATAGTTTTCACAGTTATATTGTTCTGATTTTGGCAATGTCAGCATTCATTTCAGGGTAATATTAAGGATTGGAAAAATTCTTTCAGTGACCTGATATTTTTATTGATATATTCATCAGGTATTTTAAAAAGAGCTGAAAGGCACATATTTTGCACAATGCATGTATTTCCCAATAAAAATCACAACCTGTATTTTAACAGTAAATATAAAAAGCATAAAAATCATCCGTCTTTAACATACGCCGATTGTGTCAAAGGCTGAGATTGCTGATAGACCGAGCGCGTAAAGGATCGAGCTACCCCTGACATAAAATAGCGAAACACATTTGATATGGCGAAAGGTTTTATATGAAAGGTCATTGCATAAGGAAATACAACCAGATTTTTTAAGGTACTGGAAAAATTTAATTCTAATAAAACAAATTACTTCGAGAGAGAGAGATCTTTTACAACGTTTCACGTATTTGTGGCCTTATTTGTAAAAATAGAAATTAAATTAGTTAATTAATATTTGATATATGGTATTTATCAGAATACATGAATAATGCCATTGGGTATTTGAATGACTACACATCTGGCTAGGCAAACATATGTAATACATGTAGTTATGAATAGCTTTTAGGTAATCCTGTTTAAGACCTCTCTGTGGAAGTAGCTTCACAGGTAAAAACTTAATCAGGAAGTCTTAGTAAATAGCTAATTGAGTAATTTTATATATATATATATATATATATATATATATATATATATATATATAGTTAGGAAACAGACAGAATATACATCGTCTTGGGGTTAGACTAAGGGAGCATTTAGTATGGCTTGTCGTCGACAGGGGGCTTTGGCCCTGATGCGATATGTATAATGGAGCGATAAAGTTGAAAGGATGTGGCCCACACGAGTGATGTATATAATGTAAACATTGTACATATAATTTGGACAGCATTAAACGTTGTACAGTAATCAAGATGTTGCTCGTGTTTTTTCAACTGGACTCAACGTAACTATACATAAATTTGAACACACATTTTATCATATTCTCGTCTATATGTCATAGGACAAAAAATCATCATTGTGACAGCTTATATCGCTTTAATGACAGTATATCTTAATACATATACAAAATAATTTATTTAATTTGTACAACTACAATTGTTTATATAGTGGTTATACTAATACAATAATTGTAATTCCCTTGCTCTAGTCCAATTGGACATATAGAGTCAAGGGAAAATGTCATAAAATGGCCGACGTGGTCAGTCTGAGAGAAAAAGAATATTAATGAATGTTTTATTTTTCTTTCAAATATTGAATTCAAACAAGCGAGTCCGAAAGATATCATTAATTCTTTTGAAAATTTTATTGGGGAAAAATACTGTTAGCAGTAATACCGTCGGGTGAAGGTTCGGTAGAGGTAACTTTAAACGAGCCTCGACCCATTGATTTGTTATGAAATGGTGTAAACATAAATGGTAGTACATGTGATTGTAGAAGGTTACAAAGGGAAGTAACTGTGGTATCATTTTAGTGTACCCGTATATATAGACGACTGTGAAATAATTGAAAAGTTGACAGATTTCAAAGTTGAAGTATTGTCTGATGTACGAAGAAATACTTACCCTGGTACAAGTGTGTATAATGGTCAAATGTAACTTTCCCAGTGATATTGTCTCTTTACCCTGGTCTGTTATTTCTGTTATTGGTGAAAAACACAAAAATATTATAAACTGGTGCATAACAATCAAGTGAAAGTATGTAGAGGCTGCTTGTCAGCAGACCATATGTTTAAACAATGTCCTAATGTGAAATGTAATGAATATGGGCATATGAAAAATGATTGTAAAAAACAAAGGTGTTTAAAGTTTATAAATTATCCAGCATATTGCAAATGTTGTGATAAAGTTGTAGAAAATGAAAGCAAAAACATTGAAAATGTGGTTCAAAATGAAGAACAAATTGATACTATTGATGAAGACAAAATGACTCCATCAGGTAAAACTGTTGATGGATTTGTTGAGGTGGAAATGAAAAGAAGGGGAAAAATGAGATTTGTTCCAAATTTGAAGCCAAAGAGAAAAACAAATAAGTTAAAAAAATAGAATGTATAAAATATAAGAATAAGAATGTTTATTTCACACATAACAATTACAGTAATCATCATGTCTGGAAATATTTTATTATATTCCAATAATTGTAATGGTTTAACATGTATTGACAAAATTAAAAAACTATAATTTTGTTGTATTCTGATAATGCTAAATCGATACAAAAAGATAATCATGGTAAATTTATACATATATCTATTGAAATAGAATATGAGATATACAATATTATAAATATTTATTCTCCAAATAATAGATTTGAAAAATTAGAATTTTTCAAATACACATGTATATAAATGATAGAATCAAAGGTTATAAGAATATAATAAGCATGGGTGATTAAAATTGTACTCTATCAAGTTTAGATAGAAGTGGAAAAACAAAACATGTAAATGACTCAGTCTGCTTATAATGAGTTAGAAAAACTTATGAATGAAAGTAATTTATTAGATAGTTACAGGGATAGATAGTTACAGAGATAGATATCCTAACAATATATTTTATCATTCAAACGTTTGTCAAATGATACTTTACAACAAAGTAGAATTTATAATATATTAATTTCTAGAGAATTGTCAGTAAACACACAAAACTATAATGATATAAAAAAATTCAGATACCAAAGTATAAATCAATAGAATGTCCAGGACATAGATACAAATCCGGTAAAAATAAAATGGACAAACACGGACCTCTGGAAACCAAGAGGTGGGATCAGGTGCCATGGAGGAGTAAGCATCCCCTGTCGACCGGTCACACCCGCCGTGAGTCCACAGTCAAGTCCAATGAAACAAGTGAGGAGTGTATCCTCGTCACAATTGGTACAGACGTCTCAACAACCGCCAACGAAAAGGCAACTCAACATTTTACTTAGTGAAACAGAGTAGTCGCAAACAAGAATATTATACCGACCATAAAATTTGAGGAACGTTGACATTAAACGCGGTTTTCGATATCCCTGTGTCAATAATTTGTCAGTGAGTAGTTTACCTCTATATATGAAATCTTCATATGTTGTGCACGCCCTGGAATATCGGATCATTTGTGAAATATAAACTCCATATGCGGGTGACTGAGGGATATTATTACTTAAATGTGGAAGATTTACGATGGGAAAACCGAAATCGTCGCGTTTGTCGTATAGCTTAATTGATAATTTACCGTTTATCTTAAGTAAAATGTTTAAGTATGAAGCGTGTGTGTTTGATTCTGTTGTATCTTTAATTTCTGGTTTGCAGGGATATATCGCATTGACATATGTATGAAATTTATCATTATTAATTGACAAAACGTCGTCGATATATCTAAAATGTCAGAATAAAGGACACCGCTAACTTTTTTCCTCTTTTGATTTCAGCAGTTTCTGAATGAAGTCTGCTTCGTATGAATAAAGGAACAGGTCGGCCAATAAAGGAGCACAATTGGTTCCCATAGGAATGCCGACAGTATGTTGAAAGACCACGTCTCCGAACATTACAAATATATTGTCTATTAGAAATTCCAGCATGTTTTTTATATCAACTTCAGTATATTTATGTGTAGAATCAGAGTGGTGTTTTACGAAATAAGTATCCTGATAACCAATCACTAGATATTTAAATTTTCGGGTACCACCTTTAGTGAAAAAACAGTTGTCTATGATGCTGAAAAGTCTTTCTTTTAATTTTTTATGTGGAACAGTAGTGTAAAGAGTAGAGAAGTCATAAGTTTTGATACTGTGAATTCGAGAAAAATTGTGTGCCTTCAAATATTCTAAAAGCTGTTTAGAATTTTTAAGTATCCACATCTGATTTACACCGCTTCTGGAATAAGCAACTGTATAGTATTGTTGAAGTTTCTCCTTAACGGCTGTCAATATCTTGGTAAGGAGTAAAGATAAAGGTTTGGTAGAACATTTGCTGGATCCTGCTATGTATCTTTGCTTATATGTGGTTTTATGAAGTTTAGGTATCCAATATAAATGTGGTAGCTCGAAATCGGTCTCCGTTGTAGGTATATCAAATGAGCGTAATATGGACACGTGATTTTGAAGGATCTCGTCCTTTGAAAGTGAGCTACGTGTGTATGTAGGATTTCCAGAATTCGTATTAAACCCAAGTTCTTCTAGCTTCTACTAGCTTCAGTGATCATAGTTTTATGTTTATGAAAAGCAAATTTTCTAATGTTGAAAGAGGCCCAGGTATCTGGATATTAAATAATACTCTTTTAAAAGATCAAATGTATGTAGAAATAATAAAAGATTGGATTAAAAAGGAAACGGAAAATAATTTTTTCAAAGAAAATATATTAATAGCATGGGACAATTTAAAATATAAAATAAAAAAGTTTTTCCAAATATATAGCAAAAATATGTCAAAAATTAGACAAAAAGAATATTATGATATACAAAATGAATTACAAAAATTTTCTAGCAAAGCAGCAAATAACTTAAATATAGATATTGCTAAATATGAAAGTTTAAAACTTGAATTAAAAAATTATGAAGATAACAAATGCAAAGGAGCAATATTAAGGTCTAAAGCTTTCTGGGCAACAGAACAAGATAAAAATACAAAATATTTTTTAAATTTAGAAAAACATAAACAGGAATTGAATTCAGTTAAGTAAGTTTATAACAAAAATGGTGATATTGTTCAAACTACTGATGATATTTTAGATACTGAATTTGAATTTTATAAAGATTTATATGACTGTATTTCAATAAATGAAAATAAAATTAATGAAATACTACAAAATGTTAATGTTGAAATTGATGAAAATTCAAAAGAAAATTGTGATTATCAAATCACTATTGATGAAATAGAAAAGGCTTTAAATAAAATGTCAAAAAATAAAAGCCCTGGTTCAGATGGACTAACAGTTGAAATTTATTGTAAATTTTTAATGAATTAAAGTTTAATATACTAAAACGTTTCAAACAAATTGAAAATTAAGGTCTATTGTGTAGATCTATAAGAAGTGGTGTTATAAGTTTAATTTATAAAAATAAAGGAGATAAGAGATCACTAAAAAATTATAGACCTATTTCTCTTTTACAGGTAGATTACAAAATTTTAGCAAGAGTAATGTCAAATAGATTTACAGTAGTTTTACCGTCTATTGTTTCAAATAATCAGTCTTGTTGTATTGTTGACAGAGACATCGCTGATTGAATTCTTCATTCGCCAAAAGCATACGCCTATAGGCATAACATATATACACATGTATGTACAATACTTACAATTCTTAAATAAAATTCGATGACAGCAAAATGCGAAAGGAGATGACAATAACAGTATATTGCTATACAGAAAATATTTCTTGATTGAGTTGCAGCAATAAGATATTTGCCCAATCCTGAGAGTTCATTAACATTTGTAGATGAAAATAGCTGTACTTACACGTATTTAAATACTGATGTTTTCCGACGGAACCAAACTTATAATAGTCTTTCAAATTATTTTTTATTGTAACGCAGTAGTAGTCATGATTACAATGTTTTTTTTTCTTTTTTTCTTTCCTTCCTTCTGTACACATTTATATTTATACATTTAATAATACTACTTTTCCTATAATACTACATGCAAATTGCCATGTAACACATATGTATTGTAAATATGTATGTTGTATTTTCTTTCTACCATTGATTTGGTTTAATAAACTGAACTTGGAACTTGATGGTCGTCTCCAGAAATATTGTTTACGTATAGCAATGTAATGCGGGCAAATTAATACAAATAATACAAAATGATAATATATGCATTATAAGAGATTTAGTTGAATTAAATAGAAGGTTATTTAATAAAAATAGATCAAGAGAAAGCTTTTGATCGTGTAAGTCATTTTTTCTTACAAAAAAACATTAGAAAAATTTGGGTTTGGGGATAAATTTAGAAACAGGATAAAAATATTTTCTACAGATATTCGTAGTTCTGTAAAATGTAATGGGTTTCTAACCAAATATTTCCTGTTAAAACCGGAATTAGACAAGGCTGTCCAATTAGAGCATTATTGTATGTATTGACTGCCGAAGTTCTAGATAAGAAAAATATTGAAAGTATACACTTACCTATAGTCTGAGTCACATTAGGTCATGAATGTCAAAATGAATTTGTAATGCAACCAATCGTCAAAATAAAAATATATAACTGATATAATTAAAAAACAAAAAAGTATATACTATATCTTTTCTACATACTTTTTTCCTTGTTTTGTCGCTTCAATTTTTGAAAACACTCTTTCTACAGGAATCTCTTTCATTATCCATGCGATGTCAAATAATTGGGTCATGTGAGTAATATTTGCATACCGACTGCAATTCCCTTCATTGCAAGTTTATAGAGCGCTGTAACGCATACTCTAGTAAATGTAGTCACATGACCTGAGTGTTAACCGCTTTACTTTTTGATAAAGGATAGAATACCATATATTTATTTCTTATTTATTTAATCGTAAAAACCATACATTACCACAAAACAAACAAAACTCACATAAAAAAATCGGAAACAAAAGACTAGTTCTTTATCTTTAGCACACTATACAGCCTAAAGGTCAATATAGCAATATATCTAGGTCATGTTATGACCAGAACCACAGATCAAAGAAATGAAAGTTCGCTTCGTAGTTACAATTTTTACTTGTCAATTGAACAGAAAAAAAAAAGAGTTAGGCCATGTGCAACTTTGTCAAGCATCTCTGATAAACAGATCGATTTGTTTGTCTTCACCGGATATTCCTAACAGAATGTATTTTGTTTCACCAGGAGGGTGCCTCACATGAGGGTGTATTCACAAGATATACCTGTCAGAAATAATTCGTCACTCGCATCGTGTGAAATCAAATACTCAGTACATAAGTTACGTACGAATCAGTCATCATGGTTCCCAGCTGATTGGTAAAAAATGTCAAATAAAATGGCTACTATCAGTTGCTTGCTTGCTTACTGGTATTTAAAGTCCTACTCAAGAATCTTTCACTCATATAGAGACGTCACCAAATGCCGGTGAAGGGCTTCAATTTTTGGTCTGTGCTTGGCACATACGGCCACACACACACACGCACACACGCACGCGCACACACACGTGTGTGTGTGTGTGTGTGTGTGTGTGAGTGTGTGTGGTTTCTTTTTGATAAATGATACGCATGTCAATTTGATTCAATATTTGGCCGGAATAGAAACGAGTCGCAATGTGATAATTAACTCTCTAGGCTTTGGTAATTGAACATTTCTGGAAAGCACACCCTGGACCACGAGGAAATGGCTGTTTTTTGCGTTTGAAATCTAGAGGATGAATCATCGTGATTCCGAAAAAATCAATCAACGATATTTTTAACGATAAGGAGTTCATAATTCAATGTCTGGAGGATACCAGGCCAAAATTCTACCCCGATTTTAGTAACTTTTTTGCAGATCTTACCTTCTATAGCAAAGGATAATCAAAGTGGTTTATTAGCGGATTGCTATACGTATTTTCGCATCTGGATGCAGAAATAAAGGATTCCAAATTTTTATAAAAATACTATCTGAAAGATGCGTAAAAGCCTACCCCTAATGATATAACCAACACTTAGAAATATATGTGCAGCGATGAGGTAGAGAGTGCCGCCTAAAGTTGATAAAATAGGTGTAAAACTTTTCCTTCTTTTTTAAAAAAAGTCGAAAATTTAAAGACAATTTTCCAAAAATTATAGAGATAGAGATTGAGAGATAGAGAGATAGATAGATAGATAGATAGAAGGGAGAACAACAGCTGCAATAGTTGTAGTGAAACAGAGAGGTCAAGAGAAAATGCGTTTTCAGTGGTCAATTCAGCAGTAGTTGACCGTTTTGACAGTAATCTAGATGAAGGAAAGCTCGAAGATTTTCCTGATCTAGAAGTGAAAGATGATTTTAAATCTGTAGATGTAAACCAGGAATTAGATTGTAAAATGAAAAGTAAGGTATGGGAACTCTTAGAAAAGAATTCTGATGTTTTGAGCAATACACCTGGTAGAACAAATGTTCTAGAGCACGATATTAAACTGGTAAACGAAAAACCAGTCAATATTAAATGTTGTCCGATACCCTACTCAATGTTACCGGTTATAGACAAAGAGGTCAATAACATGTTAGAAATTGATGTTATTGAACCATCTGTAAGTCCGTTTTGTTCCCCTGTAGTTATAGTACCTAAGAAAGATGGGAGCAATAGATTCTGTATTGACTTTAGATCCCTAAATAGTCAAACAGTATTTGATGCAGAACCTATGCCAGATTCAGATGAAATATTTTTAAAGTTTGCTTGGCATAAGTACTTTTCAAAGATTGATTTGTCCAAAGGTTATTGGCAAGTGCCATTATCCGAATCTGCGAAACCGAAAACTACATTTAAGTAAATAAATTGTATTTCAGTTTAATTTTATTTTAAATTTATAGTTTAATATGTGACAAAGTACTTCGTACTTCCTAAATGGGGAGGTATTGTCACATTAAACTTGTATATCACATGTATATTGTCACGTTAAACTTGTATTTCATATGTATAAATCTGTATTGTTCAAATCTTATATAGTATGTGTAAATAGATTCTAATCTAATCGAACACTCTAATTTTGTTTTATCTAGTTTTAATTTCGAACACACTCATTATCATTACATAAGTACCCGTTTTAGATATCCCGTTTGGTACCTCAGTCAGCACAAAACTGGTTGTGGCACGACACTCGGACGAGAAGCATTTTAGATACTTTCAGGGCGTAGTCCACTTGCAGAAGTTTATAATTTATTTGCTCTTCTGAGGTAAGTGAATTTATTCTATTATGTTAGTAACGCTTGTAATTATTTAAGTAACATTAATAGTACAGTAAATTTGTAACTGAAATTGATATTAGAATATAGATACATTTGTTTATACTGTTTTATACTATTGAAGTATGCTATTTACGTTTGTATTAACGATAACTCTATCGTATATTTAGTGTAAAATAAGTAAAATATATGAATCAATCTATTAATTATTATTTCTGTAGTAATGTACAGTTAATAGGGTGTGTATCATTTATTCATTTTGTGTGGAATTATAGTGGGTATAGTGTGTAATTATTGAATGTATTTCATTAATTGTGTTACCAAGAAATATATTGTGTGAAGTTCGGAAGTATTAACAGTACAGTATGTTCAATACTTACCTTAGAAAAGTGTGTATAAGTGTAATACTTACGTAAATACTATTGTGTGTGGCATACTTTGTATTAACAGTATCTTTATTATTTATACAGGTTTTATTCGATTGAGTTTAAAGCCATATCAACCAGACATTTCAGTACCTCCCCTAAAGAACGTCATGCGGGATAATAGTGAATGTATATAGTTTCAATAATTAAAAGTGTAAAGCTTAGTGTTTTTTTCATATCTATACTAAAAGCCTAAGGCTCAGTTCATCATAAAATATATATATATATATATATATATATATATACATATGTATATATGTATATATATATATATATATATATATATATATATATATATATGTATATGTATATGTATATGTGTATATGTATATATATGCAGCGATATATAAAGCTAATATTAGCTTTATATATCGCTGATATATGTATGTATGTGTATATATATATGTATGTGTGTGTATATGTGTATGTATATGTGTATATATATGTGTATATGTGTATATATATGTGTATGTGTGTATATATGTGTGTATGTGTATATATATTTATTATATATATATAATATATATATATAATTTATCATATATATATATATATATTTATCATATATATATATATATATATATATATATATATATATATATATATATATATATATAATATTTAATATAAATCTCAATTGTGTTTTCATATTCGTCTAAGAGTACTTGCTGCAAAGTGAATATCTTAGGGGTTTTTTTGTTAGAAGTTTTGAATTCTAATGAAGGTATCTGAACGATATATTAACAAATACCAAAAGACACATAAGCCGGTGTAATGCACAAAAAAGTGACACGCAAAGAAAATGTACCAGGGGTCATTATTCTACAATGTATATATAAAAAACGTGGAATTTCTTCAAATGTACATTTGAAATTACTAGATTTTGTGCTTTAACCTCCGGTTTTATGTATCTTTTTTCTTTCTTTTTTTTAAATACAGAAAATTAAGTCTTATCTTTAGAATTTCTCAGTTTTATCAATTTCATATTATCAAGCTATAAAATTATATTAACATTTTTTTAAGCATTAGGACTATAAACATTTGATGTTAACACCTTCACATTGCATCTATCCACACAACAAAAATAATAAATAATGCGACCTAAATAATGAAGAAAAACCATGTTTTAAAAGTCGGTTACGTATTATAAAATTTTATAAAATTTCCGCTGTAAACCAGTAAGCCCCTGTATATTAATCTATTTTCTCTTAAGAATCATATGCGATCACTTGAAAATATATAGGGTCACCTTTACGGGTAATTATAATTATTCTAATTTATTAAAACTTTTCTTCTAAATGTTCTCTGGTTTATTAGTAAAACAACGGTTAGGTAACTTATCGATACGACTCCTCAAGTCTTCATGCATCAGTAATTTTCACACCTCGCCCCGTGGAGATAGATTAAATACGCCGACAAGAATCTGTATCGCTATCCATTGAATTCTTGTGAAAATGGGTCTCATGTGACGTCACAAGACAGGCGGGATAACCCGCATAGCGTTTCTCGAGGACGGTAGAAACTGTGATATAAAAGGCGACCAAACAACACTTTATGATGAGATATTTTTTAAAAAGTGCACATATCTTTTTCAATATATATTTTCTTCATATTTTTCCACATTACAAAAATTTTATAAATTTAGTTTCCTATGACCTTTAATAAACAGAAAATCGGCTTGTCTTCGAAACAAAAATAACAGTATTTGATACTATTGTGCCAGTGAAAATGCTTGGCGAGAATTGGTCGCTGACCAGTAGTATGCCTATATATGCATGACAGGCCTATCCGCCCTGTGTTGATGTTTCTTTTCTTTAAAATATAGGGGGTGACTTTTCTACGGGGTAACTTTTTCACGGGACAAATAACAGAAATGTCAAAGCGGGTCATTCTTCCACGGCTACCCGGGTAAGATTTTTATCGTAGAAAAGTGATCGCGGGTAAGAATTCTATCGTAAAAAAGTGACCCCAGGTAGCATTTCTACGGCGGGTCAATTTTTCACGTTACAACGGTGTCTGAGAAAATAGTCCTTAGGATTATTAGGGGGATATATTACTTCGATGTTTTCAGAAACTTGGACATATGTAGAGTTGAAAGAATATAATAAAAGAATGAGCCCAAGCGAAAGCAACTCTTTTTGTTTCCGGCACGAAAAACTATTACGTCAGATGCAAATCTTTGTTTTCTCACATTTTATTCGTTATGTCGTAAGGACCCTTTCCTCAGCCGACAGCTCAATTACATGTTGTTATACCGGAATGACCAGTAGGATGTGACGTGGAAGCAAAATCGATCACAATATAGTGAAAGTTCAAAGAGCCAACCATTGAGCAGTAAGATGGAGATCAAGTCGTGAAAGATGTTTTATAATATGTAGAATTTACAAACGTTTATCTCAGTTTCTCTGAGAATGTATATGATTTCCATTTATGTCAAGGTGTAATTACGACGCTTGTTCTATTCTGAAACCACTTGACCTATCGGAAATAAATTTAGCAGAATTGTTCATATGGTGATTATTATCAGGATCATTCGTTTGACGCCGTTTCAAATTCTAATGTGGTTAAACAGACCAAATGGTGCATTTTAAACTGGTTGCTTCCTAGGTGATTTATTCTGTTGCCAGATGCCGTATAGCCCTGAGGTACATGTAAAATTTCTTTAACTTGGGTTGCAACACCTGTCTCCCCCCTGTCACTACAGCAGCACCATCCTCAGATTAATTATTTGCAATATATCTTTCGGTTTGTGTTTGTGTCTGAAATGAGGTGCATGCGAGTGGCATCTTCGTGGAGGACAAAGTAGTCATCAACCCATCTGATGCAAAGTACAAGTTGTTCTTTGCTTGACGCATCTGCACTTTCGTCTACCATTATTGTAAAAATTAGTTTTCTTAATACCTTGTGCAATTTCTCGAATATTTCGCAGTGCCAAAATTTCAAGCATTTCATTTTGAAAATATGCCGATACATAGATCTATACTACAGATGTCTTTTTTCTGTCATTCTGCAATGAAGGGTGTCCTCGTCGCATCTAAACTTCACTAGTTGATTGAAGTTAGAAACTAACTTTTCTCTTGAGATTTCCAATCTCCCCGCAAAGTGAGGGCTTGTCTATCAAGTCTCCTCGCAAAGGGAGGGCTTGTCTACCAAGATACCGGACATTTCCAATAATTTTGACATCTCCTTTCACTGTTGATGGTATCTTGCACCATTTCGCAGCAGCCTCCTTGTGGTATTTTGAAGATTTTTGTTTGTGAAATCCTTGGTGTGTTTCTTCCAAAATTTTACGGAACCCAAACTCAGTGAAGGCGGCCTCGCCTTTGGCTGCTAAAATCAAATTGCGCTGAAGTGTTTTAATGCCGGTAAGACAGAAAGCAGAATCTCAATTTTGGTCAAAATGCATATCATTTAAACTATTTTAAAGACATGATGGTTGAAGAGACCTTTTGCTAACCATGCATTTGCTTTGGTTATGTTAAGAGCTTGATTTGTGCACTAAGGTTCTCATCTTCGGCGCCCAATGATTCAGAGGGCTTAAACTTTACAATCTCTCCCTCGTCACTGGATTTGGAAACGGGACTTTCTACTGTTTCTTATTGATTATGCTTTTAATAACGCGTTTCCGATTCTGGACTTTACAATCGCCCTACAAGGAGAATTGTCCGGATTGTCGGGAAAATATTGACAATAGTGCTGATAATGATAAATTGTAAATGCTAAAGTGTAAAACAATGCTTTATACATGGACTCACGTCCCATTAATAAAAAAATCGGAATTCAGCCTCTGGACTTCCTGTTTACGATTGCGACTTCCGAGTTTGGTCTAAATTTCGCCGACGTTGAAACTTGAAATTATACATTCAAAGGCACATATTAACGTTGCCAATGTATCCTAATTATTAAAAAATGGTAGATATAATATATGTCCTATATGTGGAATATTATGTATATTTGAATACGTGGTCTCTTTTGATATCGCATTAGTTCCACCCGGTTTTAGAGACTATCCAAAAATAATCATAATGCACCGTGATTAATTCTTTAATTTTTCGTTGATCTGTCCTTTTTCGGTCAAAATCTAGGTTTAAAATATTTGAAGCAACATAAAAATATTTACATATTGATATTTATTTTGTTTATATATTTCTTTTCCCCATTTTAATAAAGTGCATAATTTAGGTTTAATGGACGGCCTTGACCTTGGTGAGCAAATGTGTCTAATACGATAGAGCTACGGTATCCTAACAGCGACGCTCACACTTAAGTAAAGTAAAGTGTTTGACAGTGAGAATTAACTCAGAATTTACTTCATAGTTGCTACAGAGAAATTCAAGGTTAATTGTTCCCAAAAGAGTTTTGTGTCCCAGGTTTGCTATATTCATATGATTGTGTAGTGGTGCATTTGTTACCGTCACCTCGGGCCCACTTTAATCCCTTTGCCGCTGTGGTTGTTTGGGGATTCTGCCGTGTTGTATTTGTACAAATGCGGTTGTATTCGCCCTGAGTTCATTCGCCGTGGGTAGTTTCGCCCTTATATATAATAGGCCTATCTGATAATAAGTTGAAGCACTGACCGACCGGGGCTCGGCTCCAGTTTTCATTGAGCATATAACGCTCTAAAAACGATTTTCCGAGCCCCCTGTGGTTGAAGTGGAAGTAGCAACCACCTCTATTATATTTAAAAATATTTTCAACCATGTTTTACTGCTATTCCCCAGGCGTAAATATATCTGATTTCAATTTTATGACTTTAAAAGTTATCTCTTCTGGTTTGAGAGTAATTGTCGTAGAATACCACTTCCATCCATGTTTTCTAACATAAATCAGTGTTTTTTCTTATTTTCCATAAAATGTAACCTCATAAAATATCATCAAGAAATGAAAGTTTATGTGACATGTCTACAGAGCCTGGACAAAAGTATTTGCAAGCTATCATTTTTTACTATATGTATTTCATATAAAACAACATTTTTTAAACAAAAATATTGTGAAGCCATTTTTGATCACATTTCAATAGAAATTTCACCGTTAATCAAAGAACTAAACCCAGTTTCATAATATTGAAAACAGGGTTATCAGTGCCACCTGCCATGCACGATTCTTGCTAGTAGAAGCCTGAATTTCTGCGCACCTTATATGAAGTTGATTGCTTTTTTTAAATTATTTACTTTAATTAAACAGAATCAAAGGTTTCAAAACAAATTGTCTCCAAAAACTTCAAATGGCTATGTGGCGTCCCCACTTCAATCGTCATACTAATGCTCATACAAACATAATATGGACTAAGGCATTGCCTTGAGTTGAGCGCAGCTTTGTCATTGTAACATTGTAAGGAACATTAAACATGTGGTTTATATTGATGCAGACAGTGTTTTGCATCCAGTGTATGTACAGTTCATTTTCTGCCCTCCTTACCATACTGAAATTGTTGCCAAATTATAGGTAAGGCGTATTTGGCGTTGTTTTATTGGAACAATAAGATGTTGGTAAGCAGTCTAGGCTTTTAGTAATCAGACTATTACGGGATCGGGCTGTCATATCTAGGCTTTTACTAATCTGGCTTTTGTGGGATTGGGCTGTCCGGGCAAACCCATTGTACTCAACCACATGTACGATTCAACCAATCGGATTAGAGATTTACAACAGCCATGTCTCTCAGAACCCGTATATGGAGCCTCGTTGCGATGCACCGGATGAAACATTTTGAAGCTTGTAGTACACACTGGAAGACTCTGACCTTAAGAGGGTGCAGCATTTATTGGACTTGACTCAAGTTTCAACATTTTCTACAATAAAGACCTCAATGCGCTTGCATAATATTAATATGAACAAAGGCATTTGCCTTGAGGCAAGCACAGCTTTGTCATTGTAACATCATAATGTAACATTAATTTTAAATACAGCCAATGTATGTACAGCTCATTTTCTACCCCCTTATCATAAAGAGCTCGCTAAAAATCATGCTGAAATGATAAAGTGCTCGAAAGCTTAGAAAAATGTCATTTGTAGTAGGATATACTTCATCATATGTACAGGCATGACTTAGTATGTTTAATGTATGACTTAATCAGTCTTTACTTACATGTACATGTATGACCAGCAATATATAAAGCCTTTATATATCACTGGTATGACTTACCTGAAATCTCGTATGAGTACATATGACATTGCAACATAGTATGTTTTATATTTACATTTATACAACTGAGTATCAGTAAACATTGTCATATTATGACTAGTACATAATATGTATGTATTTGTATGTATGACCAGTATATCATTATTACCCCCCACCGGTTCCTATCGCCATTACTTTTAGAGTTATTCCCCTTCGTCTAAATCATTTGTCAATTTTATAACTACCGGTAACTTATTTTTTCACTTTTTAACAGATCGGATTGGTTTTACGATGGCAGATAATCAGAAATACCCAAAATACGAGTGCACACTCAGCCCTGAACTAATCGCAAAAGCTGAAAAAGAGTTGAATGAAAAAGCAGAATGGCGAGAAAGAGATATCCAGGGCCTTAGAGAACTTGTTCAAAAACACACAGGTAAAAAGTACAGATTAAATCTTACTCACCATTTTTGAGCAGTTTTTGTCAGAGTAATGGGACTTTGAATGCAACACAAATGCTTAAAACTCTCAGAAGCATAGTGTATCTGAAGCATTTTTATCCTGATAAATGTAGAATTTGCATGATTTAATTGCTTGGTATTTTTGTGCTGATGACCCAGGCCCATTGGAAGCAAGTTGCTGGGGAGGGAATAAAGCCGCCCAATAATTGGACAGTGCATGGTTCAAACTGCAATAAGTCAATACAATTCTGTCCTTTTCTGTAGCCCCCCCTCCCACCACCCTGAATACGAATTCCTTTCTGATAGGCCTTTGTCACAATTTTGCTCAAATTAAAAGTTTTTGGACCAGTTCAGCAATTCAGTATACTGTATCTGACCCATTAAGCACCCATGTCCCTATGGGTGTCCTTCCCCCTTTTTATATACGATCAAGAATCTTTCCTAGCTGGTTGACAAGGAGATGTGGACCTAAAAAAAACATAAGTAACAGTTCATCTGTAGCCCCAAGCAACAGAATTATGTTGATAAGTGTCCTCGATATACCAATGTACCTTATAGAAAATTAACTGTTTTACGTCAGTTCGACGATTAATTGTTCCTATATTTCCACGCTTTTTTCTTAAAAGCTTAATGCGTTGAATACGCTATAGCATTTTATTTACATTTTTGTATGGTACATGTGTGGGGTTACATGTATCAGATTGACTGGTAAATTGAGTAAACATGGGGTCAGTGTTCCCGCTGCTTTTTCAGGATAGGGTTTTTTGACACCATGGGTAGCAAAATTCGGGGTACAAGGATCATATCAGGGTTACACATACATAAAATGAAATCAAAGGCAAAAAAAGAAAAAGAAAAAAAGCAGTTTCATTTTAATCATCTCAACATCAGTTAAGAGACAAATGTCTGTGGATCTGATGTTGATATATAAACTGAGGTCATGTGTAGATAATACACTGTGTTCAAAATCTGTTGACAACTAATGGGATTCTATAGTATTTAGATACTGTGTTAGAAATTACTTAATCAAAACATTTGACAGATTTGAAATCATTCCTTTATCTTGGCACCCAGCTGGGAAGTTGAAGTCTTCAGTCTGGACAGTGCAAGCTATGGTCATTGGAACTGACATTCAAATGATTTGAATCATTTGGCTGTCTTTGAAGTTGGTAAGGTCTTAAAAAAAATGTTACATTCATAAATTTAAAGGGGCATTAGCCGCGTTTTTACAACAACAACAAATATTTTTACTACATAGATTGATGTACAGTAATAAAAAAGATTTTTATATATATACAGGCATAAATATTCTTAAATTCCTACATATTATGTCAGAATTAACTGACATCGCTGTAGTGTTACCATCATAATGTGATAGGTGTCCACTACATGTCAATGCATATGATATGTTTTGTTTTTGTGCGTGTTTTGTAATGAAACTGTGTGATTTACGCTGGTTTTGGGGTGTCTGGGAACACAGGGGGTAATGCATTTATGAATAGTTTATTAGACAATCATTACCCAACACCAGTAATACAAACATATACATACAATGTTAACAAATAGATACATGTTGTTTACAATGTCTATGATTTGACAATTCATGTTTCTTTTTCAGAATTACATATACGGACAGATGATTCATTCCTTCTCAGATTTTTACGAAGTAAAAAATTTGATTATGAACGTTCCATGAACCAGATTTTAACACATTTCAAAATGAAGGTTGATAATAAGGAATTATTTACAAATCTACGACCGTCCGCAGTTAAACATGTCTTAGAAGCCGGTGTCACAGGAGTCCTACCAAACAGAGATAAAGAAGGCAGAAAGGTTTTGCTATTCCGTCCAGGTAAACACAAAATATGATTTTTTTTTTGTCTTTGTTATGAAAATCACTTATTAGATAAATAGAGGTTGCCATAGTGAATCATCGTTTGATATCATACTTCTTTAGAGGTTCATTGTTTAATTCATAATTATCTAGATAAACATGATACAGTCTACCCTGTTGTAAGTGGTTGTTTAAGGTAAGATGGAAATACATTCAATTAAGGATTGAACGTTATTTTTACTGCATATATGGTAGTATGAACGTTGTTGTCAAGGCACATATTCTTAGGAGCGCGTTATTGCTCCAAAATGAATATTGCCTTGACAACAGCGTTCATACTATTGTATACGCATTAAAAAGTAACATTCAATCCATATATTTACATCCCACTTACATATTTTCTTATCGTTTAAAATATGAAATTGATAGGTGTTGCTCATTTGGTAACTACGGTAAGTGACAGATAATGTGGTTGTTAGGGCTAAAATAGTCCCTATATTTTTCATCAATATTTCATTATCTGTTCACAAAAAATAAAAGAAAATACTTGTTTTGTTTACAAAATTGTAGTATATATTTATTTTCATTCAATACTTTGATTTATCAAAATTTAACAGTTTGAAAACGTAACTAGTGATGCACACTTATGATAAATTTGGAGGTGACATGTAGCATTGTCGCCATGTCGTTCACTTGCTAGCATAGTTAAATGTGTACTTGTGAAATGTCCAGAGGATGTGTATCTTGAATGGGCCAGGTATGACAGAATGTCATGATTTGGTTGTTGAACCTCATCTGGTTGTGTGATGGTTTCCAAAGGAGGGAAGCATAACCCAACGTTGAAACTTAAAGACACAGCGTTGGTACACGTGGTACTGATGTGTGACACGGATCTGTTGGTCATTGGCTCGCCACACAATGTTTCAGGAAGAGACATCTTTTGTTAGTCAGAACAAGACCTGTTATATGATCTGACAGAAATTTCGGACCGATAGCCACTCATGGTTAATACATGTATATATGTTTACTGATGATGCAATCTTGCTGAAACGTGATTTGTTTACATATTGTTTTTTTTTATATGATCTTCCACAGTCATATTTGTGTTAACATAGTGATTTTCATAGTCTTTTCACACTGCTTCATGCTTGTATGAATGGAGTAAGCGTTTACTATATTAAAGATGGGCAGATGTAAATATTTCTCGATAAACAACCACCTTTTGTAATTTAGAAATTGTGGTTGTATATCCAGTTTGACGATGAATTGATTTCCTGTATCATGGGGAAATTAGAGTTACCATTCTTTGTTATCATACATGTATCTTTAATGAACCGAAAACAGGACAACAGTTCATATTAAGTAATTCTCTTGTTGATTTAAATCTTCAAATACCTGTTCTTACAACTGCTGCTCAGTTTTTCATCGGTGATCTCTAGAGACCAGTTAGCCACGTCATTGACCAAGATCCTCTATGGTTGTATATCAAGATATATGTAACACTTTGAAATGTATGTTTGTTCTAAAAATTGAGTGGCAGATGGGCATAATGAATTTTGCGTTATAAAGGGAATTTTACATAGCAGGAGAAACTTTCCTGAAAAAATGTGGTGTTATTGTGAGAATTTTGATGAATAGCATGGCAGTATTTCATGATTTGACTGTAGATAGATCACATAAGACAGGGGGTCTCCAAATTCAGGTTGCCCAGTTCCTGATATTAAAGATTTTTATGTACATAAAATTACAATGAGAAATTTTTTGAAAACATTTGCTTGATGTTCCTATTTAACAGACACATTATCTTCAGATTTATTTGCCATTGTGTGATCTATGAGTCCATAAATTGCCTGGCAATGTAGCTTGATAAAGTTCATGTCAAAAGTCACATATTTGATACAAACATGCACATTGTACAACATATTATAAAGTTTTTATCATTTTTTTTTTTTTGAAAAACATGTATTTTACATTGCTAATAATGATTTTCAGGTAAGTGGGACCCAAGCCGCTATCCAGTAGATGATGTGTTCAGGACAAACTTTATAACTCTTTTAAAATTAATTCAAGTAAGTACATGTAACATATGAGATTAATATGGTTGTTATATCAAGTTTGGCAATGAATTGAATTCCAGGATTGCGGGGGAAAATAGAGTTACCATTCTTTGGTATCATAGATATACATGTATCTTTAATGAACAAGAAGCTAGGGCAAATGTTCATATAAAGTAGTTATCTTGTTTATTTAATCCTTCACTTTTTTGGTATACTACTGCTGCCTGGCTTTACACTGGTGGTCTCTTGCGTCCAATAACCCGCTTGTTGACCACAATAACCAATGGTCGTATATCTAGATAAATGACACTTTGAAATGGATGTTTATTCTAAAAATAGAGCTGATGGCAATAATGAATTTACCGTTTTAAAGAGAATTTTATATACATGTAGCAGGAAAAATGATCCCCCAAAATGTGGCATTGTTGAGAGAATGGTGGTGGATCGAGTGGCAATAATTCAAGAATTGACTAATAACCTATCTGGGATTTACTCAAAAAGCTGCTGGTGAAGAGGTTGAGTTTCAATTGAATAATAGATTTCTAGAGTTCCGTGTTTGTCCAATATCACCAGATTTGTATATTGTATCCTGGACATCCTGAATATTAAAACTTTGGTATCTGATACCTTTTTATTGATTGCATTGCAAAATTAAGTGTGATAAAAGCAATTAAGCATTAAACTTTTACAGAAGATTTACGATTAAAAAACAATCTCTTATCACTCCTGTTTTCTAATACATGGAATAGACTACAGGAATCAATGGCAAAGCGATGTTAACATTTTTAACATTTTAAACACCACTGAACATGCAAAATCTGGAAGTAGAGAATTCTTTTTTAAAATAACCTTGGATAGGATCGAATCACCAAAGATATTCTGAATGAAATCTTCAGACTGATGGTTTATAAAAGACGTGCTGTTTTATGTAGTCACACTTGTCAGCTGAAATGATTGACTACAGTTACTGTACAGTCTGTACTTTTAACAATTTACTGATCAAAATCTGTTACCTCCTTTTCAATATTAAATTCTATTCTAAATCACACGTCAAATTTATTTCTAAATTCTACTTCGTCAGTCAGTGTTATAAACCTGAACTACTGAAAACATACAGATTCATTTGTGCACAGCACAAGGCTACAAGTGATCTAATTTCTGTGGAAACGTTGGGTAAAACCAGAGGATTGACATATAAAATCTTCTGGTTTTACCCAGCGTTTCTACAGAAATTACAAGTGATCCTTTTTTTCAGAACTAGACATTTGGCTAGTAACCTGAAAAATTTACTGGCAACTCACCATGTAATCTGGTCTCAATTTTTTTTAACTTTGAAAGGTCCAAAATAATCTAAAAATCAAAACATTTCAGGAAAAAAGTACTTTATAGTTTAATGTTGCTAGAAACGTAGATAATCTCTTTGATAATATTTTTTCGTATTTTAACTATGAAAATTCATCCATGTTGCATTTAACTCCCTTGGCAACTTCAGAAATAGAACTAGTACTTCTTGTATAGTGTATACCTACCTTGTGCTTGCACTAGCAGTAGACATCAAATCAGTGGACAGATTCGCTGAACAACTGGTATTGGAATCACTCAGTCAGTTTTAATGATGATTATCATGTCACTTCTTAAGACATTCCACAGAAATTCTCCATTGACTGGTTGGCATGTTATTCTGATCGGTCATTAAACTTTGATGATTTAAATGCAGAAGTTAGTTTTGGTTCTGTTGGTTGTGAGTTACATTTTTATTCTGTATTACAGAAGGCCTGCTTCTATAATCATGTTTGTATATAAATACTTGACATGTTCTTACTCTTCATGCACAAATGATCCCATCAACATGGTTATAAAGTTTAAAACTCGGTCCAGAAAAAGCTGTTCCCGATCTCTGAATGTTCCGATAATTTTTACTTGCCATTTGGCGGGATGCAATAATTGTTTCTCACACTTATAAATTTTTACTCGCAAATGCAAGTAATTTACTCACAACTTGGAGCCCTACAGCAGTCGGAATCTAAAGGGACATAATCTGGTAGGCTCCAATTCATCAGGGCACTGTATTCTGTGATCAATTTTACTTATTCAGGATGAGGAAACACAGATCAATGGAGTGGTTATGATAACGGACCTAGAAGGGGTTGGCTGGGCTCATGCTAAATGTATTTCACCTCTTTACGCAAAGCGAATTATGGCTCTTTTACAGGTGAGTAATGGAAAATTTTCTTCATAACAATTAAGTATACATGTACAGTGAACCTTCTTTACAACGACCATGTTTGTTCCCATGTAGGAATGACGTTATATCGAATTTGTCACTGTAATGAATTTGATGTGGTGGGCATTTTATAGTTAGCTCCCTTGAGTATCATTTACGCATATATTTGTACATGTAAATAAATAAACTTAAAACAACATTAAAATCTCTATTAAGATATATAAATAAAGTACATGCAAGTTAATCTTGTGAACATCGATGCACAGTTATTTTTTCATTAAATCGGTCATAAATCGGTGATGTCATAAAATGCATGAATCGTGTACAAAATGCCCGAATGTAATAGTATATCTCCAGATTCCAATTTAGACACTTTATTGCTAAAATAAAAAAATGCAGAGATTGCTGATACAATTCTCTTAAAAATGTGTTTCATAAATAAAGTTTTAGTAAAATGTCTACTGCTATCGCAGGTACTGAAATAATTTAAAGATCCGCCATTGTAACCACATCGGAACGAACATGTAGCCTAACGGAACTTGTCAACAGTTTGTACCCAGCTTGTATTTCACTTCCTGTCAGTTCAGTTCAAACGAAACCTACTGATGGCTTATAAACATTAGGCCTATTGACGTACAGGTAAGGGTGACTCAAGCGCTAATTGTTGACACCTAGGCCATCACCTATCAGTGGAGATTAGAAAACAATAGACGGTGTAATTGTTTTATTGACGATTATTTTTACCTATGAACTCAACCGTGAAGAAAATAAAGAATGATAACAATAGCCAGATCAGCTGGTGGGTTCTATGTTACATCGTTGTAAAGAGTTTATTTACACTAAGTTTTGTACATTTGTTCCCGGAATCTAATGTCGGAGTCGGATACCGAATATTCTGTTGTAATGAGTACTTTTTATATACATGTACTTTTGTTCCCGAGCAATTCTTGTCGGATACCGAATATTCCATTATAATGAATGTCTTTGTAAAGCGGGTTCACTGTATATACATTTTGACAAGATTTTCAAAAATATAGTTAGGTTTTGGAGGGAAAAAAAATGCCATCTTCCCAGCTCAAGGTTTAGTGATCCATGTTGTTACTCATACATCTTGACAGATTACATTCCATATTTGGCAGTCACTGGTGGCAACATCTAACGCCGATCTAAAATTTCACTTAAATTTACCCAACACTGATTCCCTATTTTAGCCCATGAAAAGACCCATGGCATAGTCTGCATGTCACCATTATTCTGTGTTAAAGTACTTTCCCCTCTATCATGTGGTTGATGTGTGATTGATTGTTAGACACAGTCTGATTGGCTACATTAAACAGTAGTTGTGGCCAATGGAAATCAATGCTGCAAAGTCTAAATATACATGCCAAATCTGTCAAAGTGTATTAGAACAAAGTGGATCAGAACACCTCGACTTGGGAGGACTGGGGAAAGCGCCTTAAAACAGCCGTAAAATCATTACTGAATATGATACATCTTATTTTAGATAAACTCATTGATTATAGTTTTGATTGTGCAATACAGTGTATAAGGATTTATCAATGAAATAAATTTGTTATTTTAAGAGTTATTTTCAATGTGGAAAATAACACTGTCTCCTTGCAAAATCAATGTAAATTGTGTTATTTTCTCTTTTTCAAATTTTGGGACTACTTTTTCTTTTTTATTAGATTTTTTTTATGAAATTTGTAATAAATATAATATTTGCCAATTTTAGAGGAATATCTTTTTATACTCACCGGGACGAAAGTCTGGAGAGCTAATGCCATACCCCTGGCATCATCGTTGTCTGCATCAGTAGAAAAAAATTGAAACTGGCTTATAACTCTTTTACCGCAAGGGACAAGGCTTTTAACATAATATATTTCACATATATTATGTTATTTTGCATATATATTTCTTATGAACAGAGCTTTCATTTGGTACCTTGACTTTTGACCTAATGACCTTGACCTTGAACTTTGACCTACTTTTCAAAATTTTTAACCTTGGCTTTATCTTTTAAACCATGAGGGATAAGGCTTTGATATTTCACATATAGATTTCTTATGACCAGAGCTTCATTTAGTACCTTGATTTTTGACCTAGTGAACTGGATCTGGGACTTTGACCTACTTTTCAAATATTTTAGCCTGAGCTGATGGTATCAAAATTTTACCAGTCTTTTGACCTTAAAACCTGACAGCTGTGGGTCAACTATCTATTTTGAAAATTTACACCCATTATGGCATGCTTTGTTGTCTTCTGACAACTCTTGTTATTTCATTATGTGGGACAGAAGGATACATATTTAACACTCCAACCATGCACTCATTATAATATAATACTTCTGTCTGATGCAATGAAATAAAAATGTTAATCATGAAAAATTGGCAAATATTCTCTATTTAATTGATATTACAGGATGCATTTCCAGCTCGATTCAAAGGTTTACATTACTTAAATGAGCCGGCTGTTTTTGATATCATCTTTGCCATAGTTAAACAATTCATGAAACAGAAAACTGTTGATAGGGTAAGTGGCACAGTTCAAAGGTCATATAACATATAAACCTGGACCCAAAGTTACCAGATTTACTCAGTCCTCAAGGGCTACTATTGATAGTTGTTCACTTTCACAGGAGAAAATTTCCTAATTTTTCGTAAGGGAACTTATTCATGGCTTTTAAATTTCACACAATACCATTTCCAAAACAGAAGTCTAACAGGAATTATCTCTTTTGTATTCAATTCATGATGATCCCATGAATTGCTCTTTTAACATGGGTAGTGAGGCAAGTAAAGATGTCTGATTATATATGAATGGATTCTGATTGGCTGATATAACTTTTATAATTTTGATTGGTCATGTACTGTTTTTCCAATGCTTCTTAAGTATAAGGTATTTTATTCATTACATTTATGTTTATTTAATTTCGTGGTATTTTCCTTGACTGCGAATATATGATTTTAAGATAAAAACACACCAGATTTATTATGTAACTGGACATGTTTGTATATCGAGGGCATAAAATTGTCAACAGGGGTGGAAATTAAGAAAAAATCCTCAGGAGCCAAACGGGCTCCTAAGTTTTAAATTCTGGGAGCCCAGATTGAAACTTAGGGGCCCGTCATATTTACTTGAAAATTTTTTAACCAGTTTGTGACCTTAACATTTTAACAACTTGCTCAACATGTCAAAATTTTTAGCTTTATCAGATTGGGAATTTTAAGGACCAAAATTAAGAAAAAACAGATACTATTTCCAATTGGAAATGGACCGAATAACATCCCCCCAAAAATTCCTGAAATCAATTCGCCAAACGGGCGACTTCGTACGTAAAACAATTCGCCTGATTGTAAATTCAGTCACCTCGGGCAAACGGGCACCCATTAATTTCCACCTCTGGTCAAAATGATGAAAGTTATTGGAAATTTGAAGGAAACTTCAGACATATTGAAAAATTGTTTGAGTACGTACTCAAATTTTGAGTACTGTACTTAATGTATTGAATCATTTTTAACAGGAAAATCAAAAGTTTGGAGCAGAAATTTGTATGTGAACGATACAAAATTATAATACGCTACAAGTGGAATTTTTAGCGAGACGCAAAAGTAGTATTTTATCCTTAAAAACAAATATATAATTTTATTGAGAAGTAATTTTTGGCAATTGTATGATTCCAAGCAAAAAATTAAACAAGGAATGAGTTGTTAGCAATATTCAATTTTAGTAATCTTAACACACTCGCTAATAAAGTCAAAATTGAATCCTTGTTAAAAATTCTGTTTATACAGTATACTTCCTGTTCACTCAAATCCAGAAGTTTTAGAAATGATTTTATAGTCAAAATAATGAAATAAATGTTGAGTTTTAGTATTGTGTAAATTTGGTGATTTCTGGCCCTGGGTTGTTAATATTGTAAGTGAGAATTTGTGGATTGTAATAGATTGTTAAGAAGTTCTTGAATCCCAAACCTGTTAACTCATCAACCCCTGAAATCACATTTGGACCTGCTCAATTCAAACAATGGTTAAGTCCACTGTCAGAATTCAGGGGTTTATGATTTGAAATTGAAATTTTATATTAATTTTACTTACATTATGTTAAAAATCGTTCTTATTTATAAAAAAAGTTATTTGATAAGTGACACAGTTCAGAGTGTATTCAAAAGTTCTTGAACAAAGAAACTGTTAATAGTTAAGTCCCTAAACAAACCATTAATAGAGAATGTAAAAAAATCAGAGATTGTTAAAAAGTTCTTAAACAAACAAATTTATTCCTCTATATTTTTGTTGCATGCATATGCAAATAATGAGGTCCAATAAATCATTTGCAAATATTATAAAATTAATACCAAAGTTATAATGTTCAAGATGATGGTTTCTGTCAATTAGACTTCATCAGTTGTGCAACCAAATGATTGCCAGACCTTGGTTTCTCAAGCAATTTTCACAAAATACAGTGTATATTGGAATTTAAGAATTTTTATGCCTATGTTTGACTCTTCAAAACCAAATCAGTTTTAGATTGGTCATATGTTGAAGGCTAGGTACAAAAATAATACTGCAAACAGTATTTTGATTTAACTAAAAAAATCCCTAAAGACACATTTGGACTGGACTAAATCATTGACTTATAGAAGAGTCCATTGTATTTCAAGGGTTGATGAGTTAAACAGTATGTTTCAGCACATCATTTTAATGTAAACTATCTTGGTTTATCCTGTTTCTCATTTTTTATTTTTTATTTACAGCTTCATTTCCATGGAAACAAATGTGAAGAATTATTAGAGTTTATTGATGCAGAAAACTTACCAGAGGACTATGGAGGAAAGGCCCCAAAATATTCTAATGAGGTATGGTGATCACGAAAGGTGGAATACATGTGTTCTTAAATGATATGTTAGAGATCATACCACTTACACCAAGGCATTTACCAAAGCTGAAGAGATGCCAATTTAGCTAAATTTCCCCTGGCACCTAATCCAATCTCTAGCTTTCCCAGATTGTCCATATTTGTCCTATATTAACCATATTTGTACACTATTCACCAGATTTGCCCAATATTCACCAGATTTGCCTAATATTCACCAGATTTTACTAGTATTCACCAGATTTGTCCAATATTCACCAGATTTTACCAGTATTCACCAGATTTGTCCAATATTCACCATACTTGTCCTATATTCACCATACTTACCCTATATTCACCAGATTTGTCCAATATTCACCAGATTTGCCCAATATTCACCATATTTATCCTATATTCACCATACTTACCCTATATTCACCAGATTTGTCCAATATTCACCATACTTATCCTATATTCACCATACTTACCCTCTATTCACCAGATTTGCCCAATATTCACCAGATTTTACCAGTATTCACCATCTTTGTCCACTATTCATCATATCTGCCTATTTGATATGGAAATTCTAATGATTAACACATTTTTAGCCAGATTTGTC
The DNA here is from genome assembly GCA_030159075.1 of Atrina japonica. NCBI lineage: Eukaryota > Metazoa > Mollusca > Bivalvia > Pterioida > Pinnidae > Atrina > Atrina japonica. Next base: position 29,409 of record BROG01000285.1, read on the forward strand.
CAATATTCACCATACTTATCCTATATTCACCATACTTACCCGATATTAACCAGATTTGTCCAGTATTCACCAGATTTGTCCAATATTCACCATACTTATCCTATATTCACCAAACTTACCCTATATTCACCAGATTTGCCCAATATTCACCAGATTTTACCAGTATTCACCAGATTTGTCCAATATTCACCATATTTTACCAGTATTCACCAGATTTGTCCAATATTCACCATACTTGTCCTATATTCACCGTACTTACCCTATATTCACCAGATTTGTCCAATATTCACCAGATTTGCCCAATATTCACCATACTTATCCTATATTCACCATACTTATCCTATATTCACCATACTTTCCCTATATTCACCAGATTTGTCCAATATTCACCATACTTATCCTCTATTCACCAGAGTTGCCCGATATTCACCAGATTTTACCAGTATTCACCATTTTTGTCCAATATTCATCATATCTGCCTATTTGATATGGAAATTCTAACAATTAAAACTTCTTTAGCTGTACTTTTATACACAAAGTGACTCTTGATATTTTAACTCCAAATCACTTACAAATTTTGAGGTTTTGCATAGCTACCAACCATAATGGATTTCGCTAAATCATTGTGTCAAATTTCTATTTGGTCAGTTTTAGACCCTTATTTTTTGGTAATACTATTTCAAGTCAGGAAAAAGGCTATCTCACCGTTACATGTCGTCTACAGAACCAAAGCAGATCATTTGAAAAAAATTTGACTGTTTACTTACAGAAGGACTGTGATCATTTCTCAGGTACATGGTAACCAAATTGGCCCCCACCATTCTACTGAAATATGATCAAATTTTGCTTAAAACTGATGTCTGACTTTTATAGGATTGGATGAAATTGCTGCTTCAATGTGATGCCGAATACGATGAGGAGGCAAAATATGGCATCGTCACAGGAACGGTCGAAAAACAGAAACAGGGACAAGATGCAATGGATGGTGTAAGTGGGACATTTCGCAAACTAAATGTGGACTAGCTCCAGGACGGATTAAGACATTTCTCTATAATGAAATTGACTTATAACTTTTACTTTGCGATTATTTTATAATAATGATCTACAATCTCAAACCAGAAACTTGTATGTTTTGTTTAATTTTATTTTGAATTTTTGAAGAACTGTTTGTTTTTATAGTTATATGTGCAGTGCATTTATGATTTCTTGAAGTATTGAATCGGTTTGGACTGTTCCCAATTCTGTATTCTTTGTATTATTATTTTTCTATTCTTCTCCTTTTGGTTATTGTCTTATTCCTGTTTCTTCAAATGATTATATGTATCATTTTGACATTTCTAAAATTTAATTTTCCTTTTAAATCTCTGATTATATTTCACAACTTGGCAAGAAATATGGTGTAGAGACTGCCTGGTCATATTAATTTTGGATTATCAACGATGTTATGATCAGCGTGGGTTTTCACATGGATCTGTTGTAATATTTTTTTGGTACTTCAGTGGTTTCAACACACATTCGACAATCACCTGTTACAGCTTTACTATTAAGTTATGTAGCCTCCAACACATTTACACTGTTCTATCACCAACACATGCCACAGCAATTAGGCTATTCTATCACGAACATATCACCATATTTAGACATTAAATTTTTGTATCATCACTGTTGCATTATTTGCAGCACTAAGGCTGTTTTAATCACCTCCCCATATTGCAGCACTAAGGCTGTTTTAATCACCTCCCTATATTGCAGCCAGCACATAAGCACATTTATACTATGCCCCTGCAACATTAATATTAGTTTGATATTATGTTTATATTATGTGATACACATTTCTATGCCCCTTACATCATTTACAATAAGAATTTGCAGTTGAAGCATATTGTCTAAGTTCAGGATTCACTTTTCTTTCCTCAATTTGAAATCAAATTTAACATGTCTATTTATAATAATGAGATTTCACCCCACTTACAAGAAAAAACTAATGATTTTTACATTTTGTAACAATGAACCCAGGTTTTATTCTTTGTCTAAAAGATATTTACAGCTAATGCCAGTAGCCTCGTGGAAATAAGGGTTACTATTCTTAGCCTTAGATCTGACTTGCATTATGTTCTCTGATTAGCTATGGTTATCATATACTGTGTCCTGGAATTGTTTAATTTTTGCTAATTTCATCCTTAGATGAGACAGGAAAATTTTCAAGCTAAGTAGATCTGATTGAACTAGCCAAATACATGCCATCTATGAGACTGTCATAAGGGTTAATTTACATTTGGGTGAATGTGTTTTTTATCGTAAATGGGTGAAAATAACCACTTGCGAAAATTTCACGGTATGTATAGTAATTATCAGGCTTAAAGCTGACCTGTTTTGTGTTCACCACTTAGCTAAGCTAAACGATAATCATCATACAAGAAGTGATATAGGCCTTAGGTCTGACTTATCTTGTGTTCACCACTTAGCTAAGGCTATATGATAAGTGATAAAAGCCTGTTATTCTACTACTGCTGATTGATTATTGGAGGCCACCATGGTGAAGTGGTTAGAGCATCGAGCTTTCAATGATGAAGTCTCTAAAGAGCCCCACTGGAACATAGCTGATTTTGTGAGAAAGTTTTGCCAGTTTACTTGCAGAAGGCTGTTGGTTTCTGCCTAGGTACATTGTAACCTGGGTTCTCTCTTCCACTATTAAAAACTGGCTGCCACCATATAACTGAAAAATTGTTGAGTGTGGCATAAAACACCATTCATATTCAAAGTCAAAAATGGCTGAATTATACAGGCAGAGGCCTAAGTCTTTAAGTCTTAACTTGCCATGTATCCACCCAGTTATCCAGCTAGTGGAAAAACTAGCAAACGGACAGAGACCAAAACCTTTAAGTCTAACTTGCCATGTATTCACCCAATTATCTAGCTAGTGGAAAAACTAGCAAACAGGGAGTGGTATTAGCCTTGGATCTAACCTGCCATGTGTTCACTGCTTAGCTTCAGACCACAATAATTAGCACTCAGGAAGAGATGTTAGCATTATCACTTAACTAGACCAAATCGATATATTAGCAAAGATCAAGAGATGATATAAGTATAGGTGCTGATACATTAGAAAAAATAATACCAAAAAAACAGCAAAATTTGTTAACCATGGCTGTAAATAAGAATGAAATGAACATCAGTTTATTGTTATATTTATTGTTATAATCATGTTATCATACATATATTTTTGTAAGCATATTATCATATAAATCATACGGTGGTTATTGTTATTATATTAATCAAATGTGATAAATTCTTTTAACATTTCTGTATCATATCAGAAATGTACTCAGGAGTGCTAGAATGTGAAAAATCTGTGTTGTTTCTTTTTTCCTTTATTATTATGGTGTATGTGTGTGTTCAATAATGTATGTCAGCACATGTGTTTCTTTATTTTCAATGAATTGCATTATACATATTTATCATAGAGGTCTTCCATATTTGAATCTATCTAGCTTTGTAACAAACATATTTGATTTCTTTATGAAATGTCCATACGTTTTTAAACAAGTTCATTACATTTAATGCAGGAGCTGAGTGGTCATGCAATTTCAGGCATTTTTTTCAAATGAGAGGGAAAAATATGAATTGAAAAATAAAATCATGTGAGAAATAAGTTACTGCTTTCATACTTTTCTAAAAAGATGAATGTGTTGATTAGGAGGAGGACATTAAATCTTCTTGACCCATGGCTAAAAATCTGTTTAATTTTTGCTAAACATATCCTTATATTGATGTTTATAATCCCCATATTATCCAAGTTGACATATTCCTGTTCCGTGTCTACAAATGTATACATATCTTATTTATTATATCTATTTAAGCTACAATGGTCTAATTGTTTTATTTCTATACCCAGGTGATAGATAGAAGATCAAGAGTAGTGGGGCACAGGGGAGTGGGTATTTTATTTTCAGTCCATCTTTTTGTGTTTGTGGCATCGTGGTTTGAAACTTGATGACTTTTTATATCTATAGAGCATTCGGCAATTTTGCCAGAGTTATGGGACTATATCATAAGAAATGGCTTACTTAATGAGGGTTTGGGGCTAGTACTTTTCCAATATACCCTGTTTAGTTTGGAGAAATTTAAATAAAATTTTTGATGCCCTTGTATATCTCTTCTTTGTTCTTGTACATCAATCTAAATAGTAGCTAATGCTATAATTCCTCTGATCTTCTGTGGGTCCATAATGTTTTTGACTTTTTTGTGTCACTGCTGGGGGTTACCAGACTCTCCAGTTTGAAAAAAATCTTATCAAATACAGGGAAGCTTGTTGTTCATTTTGACAGCTGTTGCTGCTTATTTCTTCTATTGTTTTGTATCACAAAGAAAAAAATCCAAATTCTCATTTTTCTAAATCCAAGACACTTTTATATTTTCTGCATTTATTTTCATTTTTTTATATGAATCTATAGATCTGTCAATACTTTGTTTAGAGAATTTATCTACATGTAGAGATTTCTTCCCGAGATCAGATTGTTTTTGTTCTGTTCATTTATCTGTTTTTCAGTTTACAACATTTTAGATTTTATCAAATACTGTAAATCATTCACATTTTGCCACAACTTCATTTTGTGTACTCACAATCTCCATTAATACGTTTAGAATTTGCAATTTTAAAGGGGAAAAAGACTTTAATTTCACAAGTTTTAAAAGTTCTGAGAGTGTACTTTACCATTCTTTTAAATGGATGTTCTCAAATGTGGATAAAGGGGTCAGTGAGTTAAATAAAACATGCCTCTTGCAATGTTGAGCATACTTGGACTAAAATTTAAAGATGCATTTTTATAGAAAATTTGGGTAAATATTTAAATTTGTGCACAGGTCTCTTCTTGAATTTATGCAAAAATTAAAATCTGTTGAGAAGTACAATCGATTCACGATAATTTAAGTTTTGTCCACACATTCCAACAAATTTTGATATATTGCTTTATATTGGTAAGATATCAGATTAGGTTCATTATAGCAAACTGTCATTGGTATTTGCTAGAATTATATAACTTTAAATTATCCATTGTAATTTAGCTCTAGGGGTATAGTAGGTAGCGTTAGTGTTTTTGAAATACATTTTGTTTTACTTTAGAATCGTATACAAATGTGCCAAAGGGCAGTTGATCTCAGCAAAAATAATTAGAATTATAGTGTTTCACAAGCTTTTCCCAATTCAAGACATAATTCTTTTGAATCTCAGCACATAACTGAATAGTGTGAGTAGAGCTACACTCATTTGTTAGTTTCGTATTGATGACAATATTGCACATCTATGCATTGACATGTGGTTAAATTATGTATAAAAATGACTAATAAATATCAATGTCAAATGGTTTCATTCTATGTTTTCTCTACTTATTCATAGATTTATTCCTCTTTATTTTGGGGGATGATTTCCTTCACAACCTCTTAGGGACTTGACAATATAGATGTATTATACCAGAAGTATAAGAATTAAATTACAACAGCCTATTTCTTTGACAATCTATTCCAACAACCAGTTTCAGCAGGACTTCAATTTTCGCAAATAAAAGTTATATCAGAAGGCATGTAACAGGGACCATGGTCATTTTGTGAACTTTTGGCGATTTGATTTTGGTTTTGAAAAAAAAAGAAAATTAAAACCCCTTGAATGTGCAGAGATGTCTATATAAATGGGAACCCTATGCTATTTTTAGGTCACCTGAGCCAAAGGCTCATGGTGACCTATTGCGATCATCTTTTGTCTGTTGTCGTGCATTGTTAACATTTACACATTTTTGACCTCATCTCAAGAACCAATGGGCCAATTTTAACCAAACTTGGCATATAGCATCCCTATGTAAAGCTGCATAAAGTTTGTGAATGAAAGGGGCTAGGATCCAAAGGGGCCCCAAGAGGAGTCAAAAAACGACCAAAACTTGGTATTTCTTTAAAAATCTTCTCATGAATCAATAATCAGATGACTTTCAAATTTTGTATGCATGATTGTAAAGTCAACATCTACAAAGTTTGGAAATGAAAATGAAATCTGTCCATAACCGGACCACTTGGGGACGCTTGAATAATATAGGTCACAGTTGTAAGCAAATGGCTTAATTAGTCAAAACTGATGGACTTTTTGTATACAAAGTTAAATGAGAAAGTTGTCATGAACTATATAAGAATCATTACGACAAAAATTCAACGTCATGGGATCAAAGGTCAAGGTCACAGGCACCTACATGTGAGTAATCAGAAAATATAAGTTTTTCTCAAAGTGGAGACATTTTCGACTTCTCTAGAACCAGTCGACCAATTTTAACCATACTTGGTATGTACAATCCCCTTGTAAAACTGCATAAAGTTTGAAACTGAAAAAGGGCTAGGACCATTAGGGCCCAAAAAGACCCAAAGAGGACCAAAACTGAAAAAATTATCAGATGACTTTCAAATTTTTTATGAATGCTTGTATAGTCAGTATCTACGAAGTTTGAGAATGAACGTGAAATCTGTCAATAAACAGTCTACCAGGGGGTGTTTGAATAACATAGGGTACAGTTGTAAATCGCTTAATAATTCAAGGCTGATGGACGTTTTGTATACAAAGATATATGAGAAAGTTGTAAGGAATTATGTTAGGATCATGTGGACAAAATTTCAAGGTCATGGGGTCAAAGGTCACTGACACCTAAGTAAACATAATATAATTTTTCTTTTGGTCAAATTTTAGATATTTTGGACATTTTCTCAAGAACCATTGAACCTATTTTAACTAAACTTGACAGGAAATCTGTTCATGTCTCGAAAAGTGTAATTGATTGAGAGAAAGTGAAGGAAGCAAAAGTGTTCTACAAAGAAGTCAATAGGGCAGTTATTTATGTTTTGCTCAGGTGACTTTCAAGGCCCATCAGACCTCTTGTTACAGATCATGACAAACTTAGGCATCACTTAGTGCCTTTTGTAGTTGTTTATATGACAGGAAAGAAAATTGACGTGTAGTTGTTATAGAGGAACCTTTATAAAGAATAGAAGTAAGATCGCCATTGCGTGCGGTAGACCGTTTTATATGTATATTGGCAGTAATTGTTGAATTATAAATATTGAAATTATTACACTGTACTATGACATAATTAAGGTACTGAAACGAAATGACGAATGTGTTATGCCTCTTAGAACTACCGAAGTGAGTGCAGCACGTTCTGGAATACACAAAGAAATACGTGTCATCGTGTGTCGATCACATGTAATATTTTCTTACTCACAAAACTTTCTTACTTCGGTTGTCATGCAGTTATCAGCATTTATAACATAAAATTTAACAGTGAGTTACTGACCTAAATGAAGAGTGCATGTGATTGCATAATCAATTCTATGTCGGTCAACATTAGAGATTCCACTTGAAAACAACAACCTGGCGCATATAAATTTATAATCATGTTCACTTATGTCTAAAAATACTATCTATATACAAGTATATTTCTCTCGTATCAGTACTTTCAATACTTTGAATTTATATATCCTCTCAGTAATATCTGTACTTGATCTCACATAAGTTTGATGGCCTTTATAATAAACAAATTCATATTTTCATATTTTTACAACATATCACACGTGTTCTCTCATTTTTCAAGTTTCCTGACCATGTCTACTCAGTACAAACGTACCAGGATCATTTCAACCTTTTTTTTTTGACTGTCAAAATAGTATTTTCACACAAGGACCATGTCGCTATATACCGTAGTCTGGTCTCCTTGAACATTTAGACCCTCGAATAAAAGGTATAAAAGCAAAATGTTGATAAAAGTCGAATGTTGAATAGAACAACATATCTAAAATCCGCAATAATATATATATATATATATATATATATATATATATATATATATATATATATATATATATACATAGGCGTCGGAAGCAAATTGAAAGTGGGGGGGGGGGGGGCTAACCCAACTTAAAACACACACACGCCAGAAGTTGGGGGGCTAAACCAACTTAAAACACACACACGCCAGAAACGTCTTGGGGGCTAAGCCCCAATTTTCAACACCTATGCCTATCTTTGCAAAAAAAAGGGGGGGGCTAAGCCCCCCCCCCCGGCTCCGACGCCTATGAATATATATATATATATATATATAATATATATATATATATATATACATATATATATATATATACAGTGAAACCTGTATATAGGGACCACCCAAGTGACCAGAAAATATTGCCTTTATATGCAGGTGACCCTTATACACAGGTTCAATTTAGTTGAAGCATGCAGTCAAGGGACTTGAAAAAACTGGCCTTTATCAACAGGTTATCCTTATAAAGAGGTGGCCCCTATAGCAGGTTTTACTGTATATATATATATATATATATATATATATATATATATATATATATATATATATATATATATATATATATATATATATATATATATATATATATATATATATATATATATATATATGGTGAATGCAATTGTTCCTACATAAAGTATGACTTTAACTCATATAGCCTCTAGACCTAGCTAGGCAGTAAAAGCTCTCCTCTTCGCCTAAGGCGAATAAGTTTTGGTACGAGATCCACTTTTTTCTTAAAGTTTGAGAGATACTGTTACATAGACATTGTATTTGAATGTCCGGTATTTGGTTATCTGGGATTGAAGTGGTCTCATTGTCACCTGACAAAAGTTGAAGACTAGAGAAAAAAATCGGTAAATGGGGAAACAGAGATGACACGGAGACCCCCTCTCTGCAAGGGGGGGGGGGTTCCAAATGAAGGAAAATGTTTTGAATAACAGTTTGTTTCTGTGTTGTTTTACATGCCGTCAAGAATGTATCATTTATATTGATATGTCACCAGCTTTAGGTGAAGTGCCACAAATTTTGATGTGTGCTATGGAATGACACTAATATAGTGAGAGTTCTTTTACGTGACACGTGACCTCGGTTTAAATCCTCATCCGAAAGACCTTTGACTTTCCCTTCGTATACCAAGCGTTTGACGAAGTAATATTCACGTCTACCATTTTTAAAAAAGTTTTTTGTATTGACCCAGTACCGGAAACTGAACCCGAGACCTCTCGCTTGCAAGTCGAACCGCCGGAAGCAATGTGAATTACAGTAGGTGCGTGCAAGTCGAACCGTCGGAAGCAATGTGCATTACACTAGGTGCGTGCAAGTCTACCAGTAGACCAAATGCTTCATATAGTTGAAATTAAATTAAAATTAATTTATAGTCAATATTGTTTTCAACAGGTAAATCCAGTATTCAATTCTTAGCAAACATGGTTTATATAATGATGGTAATTTTTAAATGAAAATGTTAATTGCAAAACAAAGTTTGCACGCATAATTTGATATTTATTCATTTTGTCATTTGTATAATCTAAAATTTCTTCATGCTTTCAACGGTGATCATCTGAAAAAGTAGAACGATAGCGGCATAAATGCGATTAGATAACCCATTTAATAAGACCATTATACCGTTGACATTAAATGCGAATTCTGATGTCCTTGTGACAACAATTCAGTAAGTAGTCTCTCTCTCTCTCTCTCTCTCTCTCTCTCTCTCTCTCTCTCTCTCTCTCTCTATATATATATATAAAGCACTAAAATGACTAACGACACGGACAAAATAAATGTCAAATTTTCGGGACGACCTGTCCCTTCATCAGGACAAAACAATTAAAATAACACGAATAAACGCAATCATACACACTCTCACGCAAACAAACACAACCGGAGAGTAAACGAAATGTAATATATTACAAGTGCAGTGTGATAACGCCATAAATAAATGAAAATGGAAATCAAACAAAAGGATAACTAAAAAACTACTAAACTAAGCTCAAACTACCAACGAAATGTGAATCGAACTAGATCTAAGTGAAAATAACAAGAAACTGCAAAGTGAATTAGATCTACAAAGTCAAAACACGAAATTAAATTTAATAAACTATACTCAATTTGGCGGATTCGATGCATAAAAGGTTCGATCCATCGTTCCCAAACAATATACAAATTCCAGTAATGGGTGGATTCGGCGTAACTTTTTATCAGTGGTGTAGGAAGCAAAGCAAAAGGTGATTTTAAAAGGGGTAAGATTTGAGGCTGGTGACATTAATTAAACTTGTGTATACTTTAAAAATTGTTTATGCAATGCATACCTCATCAATAGTAGAGTGATGATTTCAAGTTGAAGTGGTGTAAATCTGAATTAAAGTCTTAAAATTTTCGACTTTTTATGGAAAAATTCAAAGTTTTACACCTATTTTATCAACTTTAGGTGGCACTCTCTCCCTCATCACTGCACATATTTCTAAGTGTTGGATTAATTGTGAGGCAATATTTCATTAGGGGTAGGGTTTTTCGCATCTTTCAGATAGGTTTATTTTTAAAATTTGGAATCCCTTTTCTCTGCATCCAGACGCGAAAATACTCATACTAGCATTCCGCTAATAAAGCACTTTGATTGTCCTACTCAAAAGAAGGCAGGATCAGCAAAACATTTACAAAAATCGGGACAGAATTTTTGCCTAGTATCCTCCAGACATGAATTATGACCTCTTAATACCAAGCCCGATGAGACATCCTCTAGTTTCCAGACACAAAAATCGCCATTCCCCGTGGTCTAGGGTATGCTTCCCCGAAATGTTCAATTATAAAATCCCACATTGCGACTCGTTTGTATTCCGGCCAAATATTGCATTAAATTGACATGCGTATCATTTATAAAAAATAAATTGAGTATCAGCAAACACAAATGCATGCAGAGCATGATGAGGGAGTCCAGAAAATTATTGTTTTTCAAAAGTTCTGGGAAGCCCTTTTTACTGGATTCCAGACGTGTTGATAATGTATAAAAATTGGTATGTGAGAAGTATTGTGAGGGGGCGTCCCAGGCCGCCCCGATACTTATGCCTACATACATGTAATGTGTAAATAATTGGTAAGATATAATTTACATTTTGATACAATGCAAAATTTGCCAAGTTTACAAATAAATTTTCATATTCATACAAATTGAGGAAAAGAAAACGAAAATTTCTTTACCGAAATGAAGGAAGAGTAGGCCTATATATAACGTAATCGTTTTGGTCGAGCACGTGCCCCTTGTCCTACGCCCTTGTATATATATATATATATATATTGAATACTGGTATTGGTGTACATGTCGGCTGAGACAACTGCTTTGAACAGAGTTGTTAATGGCAGTGCTCAGTGGAAGGCTGTTCCAGGTTTTAATTGTCCTAAGAAAGAAGGATTGCTGTCTAATTTGTGTTCTGCATAATGGTACTTGGCATTTGGTATTTGTTTTGAAAAAAAAGAAAGTTTGCTGTTGTGGACAACTATCAAAATGATGATTTGCCAATATCAAATCAAATTTGAACAAATGACTCTCTTTTGAAAAAATATTACAAGGCAATTTTCAAATCTACAAACTTGAATTTAACCTTTTTAATGAATTTGTTTAAAATACTGGGATCTATATATAAAATAAGTATGTTTTTTGCCTGAATTGTTGGTAGCTACGCTTAATGGGTTAGCAACAACTGGGTTGAAAGGATCTTGAACAACACAACTGGACTTAAGTAATTCATTCAAAGCTTGGTTTACAAATACAATATTTTTCATGGCAGATTTATTGTTGAATAAAAACCGAGAGGGCGAATTGCTAATGAATGGTATTAAATAACGGTTTTTATTGTATCAATAACAAAGCTGTCAGTCCCTAATTTAACCCAATTTTCAACTCTGCAAGTCTGCCTTTAACATCTGTATAGTGTATATTTGAGAGATGTATCCATACTCTCGGTATAATGAACTTGCTTAATAAAAGTACCAAATTTAAAGCAATCAAAATTATATATATATATATATATATATATATATATAATGACACACCATAAAACAGTTTTAAGTTTTATTAACTTACATTGCGACACGTGTTTCGCGTTACAAACGCTCATCAATCAATGGTCATCAACAAAAATGTATTGAATATATATCACGAATCTCATAGTGGTAAAGTAAATACATATATAAGAAGTTGATGAAGTAGATAGGATAACACTAATGTAGGAAGCTTAATGCAAAGAATAAACAAAATTAGTTAATCTGATAAGAAGGCTACTCCTTTGCATAAAATTATAAGAAATGTGTGGGTTAGGTTCTGTTAAGCAATGGTTTGAATTTATCAATAAGATATTGCTCTTTCAGTGTAATATTCGAATAGTCATCTGTTTGATATATTGGCATGATTTTGAAATTCCCTTTACTACACTGAGATAATATATGTTTAGAAACGAATAAATTACGATTATGCGGTAACTTTATATTGCTTTTGTGTAGGGCTACTCTTTGGTTTAGTGACTGAGTACATCCAATATATTCTTCTTGCAATTTTCACATAAAATTACATATATTACGTTTTTAGAATTGCAATTTAATATTCGTTTGATATAAAATAATGAACAGAATTTTTAAATTTGAATGTCTGACCTTCAGTAATGATGTCACATACTTTACATCTTGTATATTTGCATTTATTTACACCCCTAGTAATTGTTTGAGATTTTTAGGTTGTCGTTTACTTTTTATAATTTTTGTTTCATTTAAAACTTTATTTAGTTTTTCATCTACTCGTAAACTATCTAAGCCTTTATATGCTTTGTTAAATATTTCCGGATTGCATTTATTAAAAGTTGTTACAAATGCTAATGGTTGGTGTTTAATCTTTGATATTGTTTGTCTCAGCACTGATAAAGGAATACATTCAGTGAATTCTATACCTTTGTTCATTAAAGTCAAAGGATATCCTCGTTCTTTTAAGGCGTATCTTAATTCATCTAAGTGTGTTTTCCTTAAGGCTGAGGGTACAATGATAGTACATAAGCATCGTTCTAATATATATATATATATATATATATATAATATATATATATATATATATATATATATATATATATATATATATATATATATATATATAATATATATATATATATATATATATATATAATATATATCAACACAGTTGTTCTGTTGGGTAGTTAGAGTCTGTCTGAATCGAGAGTGTAAAGACCGACAACTCTGTGAAAGAGATTTTAAAGTTGGAGTTTGGACTCTGCTGTTGACTGTGGAGAAGGGCACTCTATAGATTGCTGTGTAGTTTTCCCCAAGTGCCTATGGTTCAGGTGAGCTTTCCGTCCGCTTGTCTGTCTGTTTTCAAGATTTTACTTGATCTGAATCTAAACAGACCTTGGGTAGGCCTACTTGCTTACTATAGACTATACTGTACACTAGGCTACTGCAGTAATGACTAATGGGAGTATATATTTTTTATATCAAGTTTGTCACTTTCACTTTGTGCGTTTCCGCCAGATTAGCCAAGCGGTGGATCCAAGGTGGGGAAAAATTGGCCTTTTAACAAAACTTTTAAACATGAAGCAAGTAGGCCTACAAGGTCCCTAACCAAGTTTGTGTGTTTTTGACCAGATTGACTCGGGGATGGATCCAGAGTGGGGCAAAATAGGTCAAAGGGGATAGCCTACCACTCTTTTGAAAATCTTCTTCTCCAGTCCACTACATGGATTGAAAAACTAATTGCATCTGAGTGATTGTCATGGATGTATGATTCAATTTTGTGGTTTTCGAATAAAACTGAAAAATGAATTTTTGACATCTGAAAAGTTCTCAATTTTGTCACTTTCATTCCCCTCTCCAAGGGGTGTTATAAATAATAATTTGTAAATTGAGATTCCATAATTGCAAGATTCTTGCACCAACAAAGTTCAGGTGTGCGATGTGGCCCATGGTCCTTTTTTTTATTATTTTGATAGTTTTCTGCTTGTACTGCAGTATGCTTTATAGCTACGGATATGGCGCACAAGTTAAAAAACATCAAATTATAATTCTAGACACTTGTGCATGATAACAGCATAATGATAATATTTTTCATAGAATTTAGGCTGATGGATTTTGACCTCAACAACTGTAAGAACATGTAGGTCTATTTCACATTCCAAGGCTAAGAAAAACAGCTATACCAATATGAAATGTTGTTAGGTATTTTTAAAACTTGTCTATTAAGCACCTCCTCCAATTCATATTTATTTGGCACTCTGGGTTCTTATTATGGCAAATATGGTGTTAATAATGTCATATTATGACTTCTTATATCATAAATTAATGAATGAAAATGTTCTATGTATGACAGGTTTTTCAATATTGAAAACTACTTCCAGGTAGATCTATACAGTATATAATTTTGATTTTTACAGGTTGGATTGGTTTTACGATGGCAGATAATCAGAAATACCCAAAATACGAGTGTACACTCAGCCCTGAACTAATCGCAAAAGCTGAAAAAGAGTTGAATGAAAAACCAGAATTGCGGGAAAGAGATATCCAGGGCCTTAGAGAACTTGTTCAAAAACACACCGGTAAAAAGTACAGATTCGCTCTTATTTAGATAATAAATAATAATAAAATGGCAAACTGGTGAAGACTTTTGTAAAAGAAAATATAGTTTATAAGTTGGCCTGAAAATGAAAGAAGATTTTATTTGACTTTTAATTTAGACTTGGCCATAAAAATCATAAACCTTCATTTTCTTTTAGCAATATTGTATTTTTCATTTTGCAACTAAAATAAAGATCAGAGGGAAGACAGGTACTGGTCTTTATGTTTGTCTATTTTGTTGGCTACATGTTGAAGTCTGTCAAAAAGAGTTTTATTATACAAATGCTTAAAACTATCAGGGGCATAGTGTATCTTGAACACGTCTTATTTATTCATGTTATTATCCTGATAAATGCAGAATTGCATGAATTGCTTGGGATCTTTGTTCTGATTGCCCAGGCCCATTGGAAGCAAGTGACTGGGGAAGGGCTGACTGCAATAAGTTTATAATATACTCTTCCTTTTTATAGCCCCTCCGCCTCAATATGAATTCTTTTCTGACAGGCATGTGTCCCCAAAACCTTTGTCACAATTTTACCAAAATCTAAAGTTACTGGACCAGTTTCATACATATTGTTTACAATGTCTACGATTGACAATTCATGTTTCTTTTTCAGAATTACATATACGGACAGATGATTCATTCCTTCTCAGATATTTACGAAGTAAAAAGTTCAATTATGAACGTTCCATGAACCAGATTTTAACGCATTACAAAATGAAGGTAGACAATGAGGAATTATTTACAAATCTACGACCGTCGGCAGTTAAACATGTCTTAGAAGCCGGTATCACAGGAGTCCTACCAAACAGAGATAAAGAAGGCAGGAAGGTTTTGCTATTCCGTCCAGGTAAACACATACCATATTCAACCCAATAAGCACCCAGAATGTGAAAAAATGGAGAAAAAGGATGGATGCTTATTGGGATCAATTAAGAGTAAAATTGTAAAACAGTTAATCTTTTACAAGGCATGGTGCTAAAATTGTTGTGGTCATTACTGAGGACACCTATCTACATTCTACTGTTGCGGGGTGGGGCTAGAGATAAACGGTCACTTATGTCTGTTTCTGGTCCACATCTCCTCATCAACTGGATAGAAAAGATCCTCAGTCATGTGTTAAAAAGTGAACTATAGGGATGGGGCACTTATAGGGACATGAACGCTTATTGGGGACATGGGGTTTTTATTGGATAAAATATGGTAATTGGTTTTTTTTTTCTTATAAAAATCACTTATTTTGTAAATAGAGGTTCCCATATTGAACCATCAATTAATGTCATACTTATCTATATAAATGTGATAGTCTAACCATTTATGGGAGGATCTACAAATACATGTATGTCATAGTGTGACATTTGATAGGTTCTCTCCTAATTCAGATTGCCCAGTTTCCGATATTAAAGATTTTTTAAAGTACATTCAATAACAACACGAAACATTTTTGAAAACATTTATTTCACATTCTCTTTTACTTAACTCATCAACCCCTAAAAAACATTGGACTCTCATGGAAATCAATGAATAAGACCAGTCCAAATGTGTCTTTAGGGGTGAATGGGTGAACAGACATTTTCTGAATTGATTTGCAGTTGTACAGTCTATGAGTCTGTAAATTTCCTGACAAAGTCACAGGTCATATCAATGGTATTGGGAGTAGAAATAACGATCTTCAGTCGTGTAAGGCTGGAAGTCGATTAAATCAGGTAATTCTATTTATAGAAAATGCTTTCAAGGGGTTTAATAAATTTATGCTTTGTGAATAGGTACTTTGTTGACCTGGTTGATTCTACCAGAATGAGTCCTACCAAGGTAAAGGGGGTAGACAAATTAGGATTTCCTAATCAGGCTAAAATATAAGGCCAAATAAAAAAATTGTCATTCTAGTTTAAACCTGACAGTTGAAAAGCCATCAAACAAATTTTGAAAAATTTGAAGAATCATTATGTTCTACTGTTGAGTTCCCAGTTATAGTATACATGTATACATGTATACATGTACAGTTAGTTATTAGAGTTAAAGATATACCATTGAGGTAGTAAGCAAGATGGAAGTAGGTCTGGTCTCATGGAACCAGAATCTTACTAACCTTCTCATTGGTATAATTTATCCGTTTTGTTATACCAGAACAATCATTACACTCTGGATGGTGCTTCAGATAATTCTATCAGGGTTTTGGGACTTTTTCTTCTGGGAGCATCCAATAAATCCTATAGTTTTTCATTCACCTTGGTGAGCCTGGGCATTGCCATTGTGATAAATTTGTTTACTTGTCGTTTGCTCAGTTAAGGTGGAGTTAGAAATGCTCTGATTGGCTGACACAGAATGCTCCACGTTTTTATAGGGAAATAGTCATTTGCAGTGAAGTTTAGGGAATAAGCTAGTTTTAATGATTAACCTATATGTAAGTAAAAATTAGTAGAGGTTTAATAATTAACTTTAAACTTTATGTAAGGCTTAACTCTCAGGGGCATACCTGGTAGTTTTCCTCAACACATTTTGTTTTTACATAACCTTTTAGTATTTGTGTAAATCAATCTAAAAAATTATAATATTCAGTAGTTCTTTTTACACTTACATGTACATGCACATTGTACATCGAGTTATGAAGTTTGATTTTTTTATTTTGAAAAACATGCATTTTACATTTTTAATTTATGCTTTTCAGGTAAGTGGGATCCAAGCCGCTTTCCAATAGAAGATGTGTTCAGAACAAACTTTATAACACTTTTAAAATTAATTCAAGTAAGTACATGTAACACAGGAGATTTATATGTGTTGTCACATAATACCTATCCAGTGCTTTTTCTGCTCTTTAGAAACAGGGGCTTGTACCTTTCCAATAGGGAATTTTGCGATATTTTCCACAAATTGCAAAAAATCTAACAGCATTAGAAATATGTTTGAAGATAATTTCTCCGATATTTTTGGTGTTCAGTTTATTCAGTTTTACAAAGCTTGCTTTGAATCTTATTTTCCATACACTTATTTTTCTTTGAATAAACTGTTGTTCTGAATTGTCTAGTTTTCAAGATTGTCAAATCCAAAAATTGAGGCCTGGTCTCTTATATCTTGCAGGTAATAATAGAGGATATCCACGAATGAAAAATAGATTGACAAAATAAATAAAGCAGTAAATAAAAAATTAAAAGTACATGTATGATAATATATAAGTCAAATGATAAATATAGTAATACATCCACTTGCCAAATTTTCAGAGACATTATCAGTTTTTACTCTATATTTCACATAAAACCACAATATGAAATATATAGTAAATCAAAGTACTGAAAGGACTGATATGAGTTGATGGCATTCGTAAGTTTTAATGAGGTATAATACACTCAGTATACTGAATACTTTTTAATTCGGTAAAATTTACGTTTTTACAAAAAAAGTAACTAAAAATCGGGTCAGACATTTGGCCTAACGTGAGTACTGATGGCTTATTTATTATGCAATAAACTACATATATCAGCGATATGATTATAAACATCGTTTCATCATTATTAAATTTCTATGCGACAGGGCAGTAGTATACCCTTATGCTATACTTCCTATCAGTAGCCTTGAATCTCTAGGTCAATACGTGTACATTTAAAACATTTTCCCAACTTCAAAGACTGCTACGAGTTTCTCATCAGTTAAGATCATTTGAATGAGGAACGACGCAACTTATATATTTTTCAGCAAATTGTTACTATATTCCATACTGCAAAATGTGCTTTGACTTGTTCCCAATAAACAACTTAGCATAACATAACTGCATTGATGTCCCATCAACTCGTAAAAATGATTATGTCTATAACCTTTTAGGAAGTGGCTGTAGTTCAAAGTTCTGTAAAGCTTTAACTGTTGATGATAAACTTTGTATAAAATACTAAGACATTAAAGCTTACATGGGAAGATATTTTCAGTCCTATCAAAACTTGTGGTAATGAGGAATGAAGTATGCTTTAAAAAAAAATTAGATGATAAAAATTCACGAAATATTCTTGCAGAAATTAGACAATACTTACGAAAATATTTGAAATACTACATGTAGGTAATGGAGATGTTGAAAGGTGCAGGTTCTGCAGGCAAGACCTGCTGTTTTCTGTTATGACCAGCTGAAGTTGACTACTTGTTAGTCCAAATGACTGACTACAATGACCGTACAGTTCATACTTTTGACTGTTTATTGACTGTTTCCTTTTCAGTATTAATCCCATATTATTCTAAATCCAATGTCCTGGTTACTTCAAAATTATTTCTAAATGGCACACTTCGTCAGTCGGTGTTATAAACTGTATACTGTGACCTATTTGTACTTATTCAGGATGAGGAAACACAGATCAATGGAGTGATTATGGTAATGGACCTAGAAGGGGTTGGCTGGGCTCACGCTAAAAGTATTTCACCTTTTTATGCAAAAAGATTCATGTCCCTTTTACAGGTGAGTAATGGAAAATTTTGTTTACAACAATTAACTCCATAAAGTTTTACAGACTATTTTTGTCATTTAGAAATTTTTTTGACAAAGTTTCGAAAATATAGCTAGGTTTTGGAGGGGTGGGGGTATATACGTTGCTCGGGAAAAGAGCATAAAAATCACATTCTGGGGAAGTTATTGTAATATTTGACATTTTCTACAGAACTCTATTCCTAACAGAGCGAGAAGAAAAAAATATTGTCATATTAATGGAGTTTATTAATGAAATTCCATCGGAAAGCTGAAGTTTTCTTCAGTTTTTGGGATATGGTAATGTGACATTCCATATAAGGAAAACCTCACTGTGATTCGGATATAATTGGCTGACAATTTGAAGGGTGGTAAGTGTTTTCCTGTTCTGGGATGTCACATGCTTTGACCGCTTTACCATCAGGCAATCGCGAGCGCATCAATTTTCTTTTGAATACAAAATGGAAAGATACATACATAAATGATAAGAACATGCACTAGATATTCCCGTCTTGGCAATTTTGTCAAACACAGTTTGATGCCGACAGAGTAATGAAAATGATATATCGGATAAGCGACTGACCAAATTTCTGACTGCAGCAACAAGAAATATCTAGTGAAACAGATTGATATGCTGTCGCTACCCATACGAAAAAGCTGGATTTTATCAAACAAAATACCGGTACCTTAAAGTTGGGACAGAATTTCAGCCTAATCATGTTCGTCCTGTTCAACAAGATTTAATGGAAGCAACACAGGCTAGTGTAGGATTTATGTAGACTTGTACATGATGTTCTGGTTCTGGGTTAGGTTATTTATCATGAACAATTTGTTTTGGTTCTCATTCCCTCTTTTTTATATTTCATCATTAATGTACTATTTAAAGAGTTAATTATTAGATCTGCACAGTGGGTGTTCTCATGATTGATTAACTAATTGAATGGTATAGGATTTAAAAATATGACAAAAGTATATGCAAATAAACATAAAATGTGTACAGAAAAGTTTACTTATGAACATTACTCATAATGGAATGTGACTTAAAAACAATTATATAATTCATCTTAAACTCATAGCTGAATATGATATGTACATGTATATCTCATGTTAGACAAATACAGTGGAACCTGTCTTAAGAGACCACTTTCATGAAAGACCACCTGTCTTAAGAGACCACTTTCATGAAAGACCACCTGTCTTTTGAGACCACATTCTGAAAACCACTTAGTTAAATAAATAAACTTCTGTCTTGAGACACTTTAGTGGCAAATGGTGTGGTTTTTCAAGACCGGTTTAACTGTATGCATGTAATTGACATTACAGGATGCATTTCCAGCTCGATTCAAAGGTTTACATTACTTAAATGAGCCGACTGTTTTTGATGTGATCTTCGCCATTGGTAAACAGTTCATGAATCAGAAAACTGTTGATAGGGTAAGTGACACAGTTCAGATTTAATGCATTTATTTATAGAAGAGCTCATTATTTTTCACGGGTGGAAGATTGACCAGAGCCCAAGACCATAATCAAAGAAAATTCACAGATAAATTTTATTCTCAAAAGTTAAGAATTTACTCAGCTGTGTAAAAAGTTATAACTCATGTAGTCCTGGACTATAAAGCCACTTAAGAATTTTCTAAACTGAGGTGAGACTGTTAAGGGGCACATATGTCCTAATTTATGTCCCAAGTTACGTAATTTCAATGTTTGAACATTATTCTAACTACAATCATGATAATTATGATTGATTATTTAATAACCTATCAAGAGATATAAAATGCTTTAAAAAACAGGCAGCCATTTGTGACAAAAAAAAACAACAACTAGATATCTACATGTACCTTTTTTAAAAAAATTAAAAACATGTTGTAAAATGTCAATACATGACAAAAGTCAGTAATTTATACATATAATATGCAAAATGTATACAATGAGCTATATTCAAGATACAAGTAAATCAGTATAGGTACGTTAGGTAAAGTACTCGGGACATATACTGGGGCATATGTATCAGACTAAATTTACACTGACCCGATTAAATGTAAACAAATGTTATTAGGAAACATATTATGATTTTTAATCATTCACATATAAATTTTTGTGTCACACGTAGGATTTTCCTGTAAAAAATAAATATGTTGAGTACGGTTATCGAAATTTTAGTAGGTACTCAAACAATTTTTTAATAGTTTTTCTTCAAATGAGCAATATTTTTTAAAATTATTTACAATTGTATGCTGTTAATATACAAAGTTACCAAATTTACTTAGTACACAAGCTCAACATGCTTAACTAGCTTTTCAAGATTTTAAAGCAAAAACACACAAAATTGATTCTGTAACTGAACATGTTTGTATGTTGATGGTTTTAAGTTTTACAAACGACTTTAGAGTCAAAATAATGAAATAGATGTTGAGCTTTAGTATTTGGCAAAATTGGTGACTTCAGGCCCTGGATGGTTAACTAATCATCCCCTAAAAAAACAATGGACTCTTCTAAAAATCAATGACTTAGACAAGTCCAAATTTGTCTTTAGGGGTGAATGAGTCAATAAGGTAAGTGAGAATTTGTGAATTGTAATTGTCAGATTATTAAAAAGTTCTTGAATTGCCAACTTTTAACTCTTCAACCCCTGGAGTCACATTTGGACCTGCCCATTTCAAAGCATGGTTAAGTCCACTGTCAGAATTCAGGGGCGTATGATTTAGAATTAAAAATTTTATAATAATTTTACCTGCAATATGAACTTGTTTACTCCTGATTTATTAGAGTAGACTGTACTATTTATGTATTTGGGTGAGTCTAAATATGATGACAGGGGTTAATGAATTAATAGGGTGATGCTGAAAATCAGCATCAGAGATATTTAAAAGATTCTTATAAAAAAAAAAAAAACAAACAAACTGTTATTTGGGTAAGTGACAGTTGAGAGATTAGTAAAAAGTTTTTAAACAAACAAACTTATCCCTATATATTTTTTGAAAATAGGTCAAGTCCAGTGTTTAATGCAATGCATATGCATATAATGAGATCCAATAATTCATTTGCAAACAAATAATTGCCAAACTGTGTTTCTCAAGTAATTTTCATAAAATATATAGGAATGTAAGAATTTTTATGCCTGTGTATATCTCTTTTTTACTATTGTACATCAATCTAATCAGTAAAATAAGAAAGAAAAGATTTTGGAAAACACAGCTACTGTCCCTTCAAAAGCAAATCAGTTGCAGATTGGTTGTCTGTTGAAGGCTAGGTATAATAACTCTCCAACAAGTATTTTGATTCAACTCATCCACCCCTAAAGACACATTTGGACTGGCCTAAGTCATTGATTTACAGAGGTTGTAAATTTGTAGATTGTTTTTCAGAGGTTGATCAGTATCTTTCAGCAAATCATTTTAATATAAATTTCCATCTCAGTTTATCCTATTTCTCATTTTGTTTTTTGTATTTACAGCTTCATTTCCATGGAAACAAGTGTGAAGAATTATTAGAGTTTATTGATGCAGAAAATTTACCAGAGGACTATGGAGGAAAGGCCCCAAAATATTCTAATGAGGTATGGTGATCACGAAAGGTGGAATACATGTGTACTTAAATGATATGTTAGAGATCATACCACTTACAACAAGGCATTTTACCAAAGCTGAAGAGATGCCAATTTAGCCTAATCCAATCTCTAGCTTTCCACAAGATCCATATTTTTCAATATTCACCCTATATGTACCATATTTGCCCTATATTCACCTGATTTGCCCAATATTTGCCAGATTTGTCCAATATTCACCAGATTTGTCCAATATTCAATAGATTTATCCTATATTCACCATATTTGCCCTACATTGTGTATTAACCATATTTGCCCTATATTAGCCATATTTAACCAATGTTCACCAGATTTGACCAGTATGCACCATAATTCACCAGTATTTGCACCATATTTGTCCAGTATTTACCATATTCACCCAATATTCACCTTATATCATACCACTTGCACCAAGGCATTTACCAAAGCTGAAGAGATGCCAATTTAACTAAATTTCCCTTGACACCTAATCCAATCTCTAGCTTTCCACAAAATCCATATTTTTCAATATTCACCCTATATGTACCATATTTGCCCTATATTCACCAGATTTGCCCAATATTTGCCAGTTTTGTCCAATATTCACCAGATTTGTCCAATATTCACCAGATTTGTCCTATATTCACCATATTTGCCCTACATTGTGTATTAACCATATTTGCCCTATATTAGCCATGTTTAACCAATGTTCACCAGATTTGACCAGTATGCACCATAGTTGACCAGTATTTGCACCATATTTGTCCAGTATTTACCATATTTGTCCAGTATTTAACATATTTGTCCAGTATTGCACCATATTTGTCCAGTATTTACCATATTTGTCCAGTATTTACCATATTTGTCCAGTATTTACCATATTCACCCAATATTCACCTTATATGTCCAATATTCAACATATTCGCTTTATTTATCCAATAGTCACAGATTTGTCCAATATTCACCAGAGTTTTTTAACATTCATCATATTTTTCCAATACTCACATATTTGTTCGATGTTCACCATATAACGGAACCTAAGCAGATTGTTAGAGAAAGTTTGACAGTTCATTTGCTGAAGGTTTAACTGCCCCCCACCAATTTACTGAAAAATTATCAAATATAGCGAAAGACAACAATTAAAAAAACAAAAGGTTTTGAAATAAGATTTAAAACTGATATTTGACAAAGGTTAATACCTTTTCTAGGACTGGATGAAATTGCTGCTTCAATGTGATGCCGAATACGATGAGGAGGCAAAATATGGCATCGTCACAGGAACGGTCGAAAAACAGAAACAGGGACAAGATGCAATGGATGGTGTAAGTGGGACATTCCGCAAACTAAATGTGGACTAGGTGAAGGACAGACTAACACATATCTCTAAAAGGAAATCGACATATAACTTTTACTTTGTGATTATTTTACAATGCTGATTTACAATCTCAAACAAGAATTTTGTTATATATATATGTTTTGTTTAATTTTCAATTTTTGAAGCACTGTTTGTTTTATTAGTTAAATGTGCAATGCGTTTATGATTTTTTCAAGTATTGAATCGTTTTTTGAATCTGTATTCTTTGTATTATTATTTTTCCATTCAAATCTTCTTTTGTTGGTTACTAGTTTACTTCTGTTAGCACAAATACAGAAATAACAAGGCATCTACAAACTCACCATGCCCTGGCTGGGGTTTGAACTCTGGACCTACAACATCAACCGCCTGGCTCCCATGCTTGACGCGGTAACTACTCGGCTATCTATGCATTTACAAAAAATGAATGTTTTGGATGAACACCTTTCACCTCTATGGAACTCTACTCACTGCTATTGAAACATTAATTTTTTGTGAATGCATAGATGACCAAGTGGTTAGGGCATCGAGCATGGGGGCCAGACAGTTGGTGTCAAAGGTCTAGAGTTCGAACCCCAGCCGGGGCATGGTGAGTTTGTAGGGACCTTGTTATGTCTGTATTTGTGCTTTATATATGATTTATTTACGCAGATAGTATCATTTGTGATCCAAGGTCCATAGTAAATGTTCCATGTTGTAGTGATATGTCCTTTATATATATATATATAATTGTCTGACATTCTAAAATTTAATTTTCCTTTATATTTCACATCTTGTCCATAAATATGGATCTGTTGTAATAATGGTGTCAAACACACACTTAGCAGTCACATGTTGCAATTTTTAAGTTAGGTTAGGTAACCTCCAAAACATTTCACAGCATTTAGGCTGTTCTATCACCAGTATGTCTCAGCATTTAAGCTGTTCTATCACTAAGACATCATACAATTTAGGCTGTTTTATCTTCAACACATCCGAATATTTAGGCTGTTCTATCACCAAGACATCATATAATTTTGGCTGTTCTATCTTCAACACATCCAAGTAATTAGGCTGTTCTATCACCGACGGACTTGCAAATACTTGCCAGAGTTATGGGACTTTAAAAATCTTAATAACTTAGCTCTCAGGGCCATAGTATTTTTTAAAAACAGAGCAATAACTTTTTAGTTAGAGGCTATAATAAATATTTATCCCACTAACAAAAAAAATCCAATGAGTTTTACATTTTGTAACAATGAACCCAGATATAATCCTTTGTCTAAAGAAATTTTACAGCTAATGCCAGAAGCTTAGTGAAATATAATGGTCACTACTTATTTTTAAGCCTTAGATCTGACCTGCCTTGTGTTATCTACTTAGCTATGGTTATCATATAGAGATCATGCAGGAAGTGACATAAGCCTTAGATCTGACCTGCCTTGTGTTCACAGCTTAGCTATGGCTATCATATATTGTATGCCCAGAAAGTTTCGCTCTCGTTTAGTTCTTTGCTAATTTCATCCATAGATAAGATGGCGAAATTTTCAAGCTTAAAAATTGATGCACAGACATACAGGCCATACATGAGACTGTGATTTAGGGCGAATTTACGACTGGTGGAATGTTTTCTATCATAAAAAAGTGAAAATAATCGGTGTTATATCACAGTATACAGTAATTATCATACAGGAGGTGGTATAAGCCTTAGATCTGACCTGCCTTGTGTTCACCACTTGGCTAAGGCTTAACGATAATTAGCATAATTGAAATTTAGCTAAAGTTAAATGCTAATTAGCATACTTGAAGTGATATTAGCCTTAGATCTGACCTGCCCTGTGTTCACACCACTTTCCTAAGGCTAAATGATAATTATTATACAGGAAATGATAAAGCCTTGGTATTTACCACCTACTATTAAACTACTGCTGATGGATAAATTATGGGAGAGGGGTTGGGGTCCTTAGACTTTTGGTCTTAGCATCAAAAATTCAATTATGAAGTCTCTCACTACTTCTAGTCGGGGCATGTTCGAGCCCAGTTGGAACCTGAAGTGATTTTATGAGAGAGTTTGCCAGTTTACATGCAGAAGGCTGTTGGTTTCTGCCTGGATACATTGTAACCATGTTCTTTCTTCCACTATTAAAAATTGGTTGCCACCATATAACTGAAAATTTTTTAAGTGTGGCGTAAGACACCATTCATATTCAAATTCAAAGTGGCAGAATTAGCATACAGGCAGATCCATAAGCCTTTAAGTCTAACTTGCCATGTATCCACCCAAGTATCCAGCTAGTGGAAAAATTAGCATACCGGCAGAGACCTAAGCCTTTAAGTCTAACTTGCCATGTATTCACCCAATTATCTAGCTAGTGGAAAAACTAGCAAACAGGGAGTGGTATTAGCCTTAGATCTAACCTGCCATGTGTTCACTGCTTAGCTTCAGACCACAATAATTAGCATTCAGGAAGAGATGTTAGCATTAAATATGACCCTCTGTGTATTCATCACTTAAACTTACCTAATGGATAAATTAGCAAAGAGCAAGCAAGGGATAATATAAGTTAAGTATTATTGCCAATGCATTGAAAAAAAATAATACCTCCCAAGCCCCAAAACAAGATAAATTGTTAACCATGACTGTAAATAAGAATGAAATGAACATCAGTTTACTGTTATATTTATTGTTATAATCATGTTATCATACAAATATTTTTGTATGCATATTATCATATCAATCATACGGTGATTATTGTTATTATATTAATCAAATGTGATAAAATTGTTCAACATTTTCGTATCGTATCAGGAATTTACCCAGGAGTGCTAGAATATGGAAAATCTGTACTGTTTGTTTTTTCTGTTATTACATGTATTATGTTTTTATGTGTGTGTGCGTGTGCTCACAAATGTGTGTGTCAACTTTATTTTCAATGAATTGCATTATACATGTGTCATATTTGACTTTGACTGCCTACCTACATTTCTTCATGAAACGTCCACACACTGTTTTTGGACAAGTTTATTACATTTAATGCAGTGGTAGTGTGGTCATGCATTTTCAGCCTTTTCTTTTAAAAAGTGAGAGGGAAAAATGTATGAATTGAAAATAAAAACAAGTTACTGCTTTCATACTGTGCTCAGTAGATGAATGTGTTATTTAGTAAGGGGAAGCAAAATCTTCTACAGCTGTTGCTAAAAATCTGTTTAATTTTTGCTAAACATTTCCTTGTATTGACGTTTATACACGTATAATCTTCATATGTCCCTATTTTACCTACTTAAACTCCGTGTCTACAAATGTATACATATGTTATTTATTATATCTATCTCAGCTACAATGGTCTTATTGTTTTATTTCTGTACCCAGGTGATAGAAGATCAAGAGTAGTGGGTCACTGGGGTGGGAGTATTTTTTTCTCCATCTCTTTGTGTTTAGGCCATTCCAACTTTTTTCTATGTTAAGCGTCCACCCTGATTACACAAACGTAACTACCTATTTGAAAAACACAAACACAACCTGATGTAAAACACAAAACTCTTCAATTATAATTGTGACCATTAAATAGAAATAAATAGCATCAGGTTATGGAGTTGAGTTGAGTAAATTGGTTCTACTAATCCGAGCACGCTACAGTACCTTTTAAATATTTGATGGTAGATCCATATTAGTTTTATTTTATCTGAACTGTGTCTGCATCTAACCAACTACAAAAATAAAACATTTTCACTCTATGCGTTGTAAGGAACAATAATGCATTCCACGATTACCAATTGTGTGTTTTTTTACAAATATGATGTCCAAAATCAAAGCACACGCAGACGCTTACCATAGAAACAAATTGGAATGGCTTTACACCATCTTGGTTTGAACCTTGATGACTTTTAGATCTACAGTTTCATTGCACAATTTTGCCAGAGTTATGGGACTTAAATATCTTAAAAAGTAGCTTTTGTATTGGGAGTTTTGAGGCTAGTGTTTCTCCATGACACTTTGTTTAGTTTGGAAGATTTTTTTATATGACATTCACTTCATCTGATGTCTGTTATTTACATATGACTAGTCTACACTTTCCTGTAAATAGACCACTTGACAGACTTAAAGGCATGGAGGCTGTCATTTTGATAAAAAAAAATTCTGTCATTAGACCAAAACTTAAATTAACAAAGCTAACAGATTTAACATAGCATGCATACATTGGCTAGAATGAATGAAATACGCGTACAATTGATAATCCTGCCATTCATGTAAAAATACAAATGTTTATACACCTTACACGTTTCTCAACCAATTAAAAACATTTAATTTGTATAAAATGTCTTATATTTTTAATACAAACAAAAATTCCATTTTGACAGCTTGTATTAAAAACAAAAATTCCATTTACAGCTTTTATTAAAAGCAAAAATACCATTTTGACAGCTTGTATGCCTTTAAAGATCAGGCTATGTATATATTTTTTTTACAATAAAATGTTTCTGTTTACAGAAAAATATTGTTCACTGCATTGTTTTAAAAATTGAAAATCCAATTAATGAGTGCCAAACAACCTATTGTGAGTAAAATTTATGATTGTCTTGATTATATACAAGCCTTGCTGAAAATTGTAAAATTACAGGATTTTGGGGAATTTTACATAAACAATGGACTCTCGTTATGTCGAAATTGGATGAGTCAAAATTCTGGTTATGTCAAAGTTGAATGGCTGGTCTCAATTTTTAAGGATAGATATATATGGTAATTAAAATTCTGTTATCTTGAATTCTGGATATATCAAAGTAAAAGGGGTTTTCCCATGAATTTTCACATAACAAGATTCCACTGTACTTTTGATTCAATTTAATTGTGTCAAATCAAAGTTCTTACTATTGTAAATCAAAGTTCTTACTATTGTTAATCAAAATTCTTACTATTGTTAATCAAAGTTCTTGCTGTAGTAAATAAGTTTTTACTATAGTAAATCAAAGTTTTTACTATTGTAAATCAAAGGTTTTACTATAGTAAATCAAAGGTTTTACTATAGACAATCAGTTTTTACTATTGTAAATCAAGGTGTTTTCTATAGTAAATGAAAGTTCTTAATGATAGTAAATGAAAGTTCTTACTGATAGTAAATGAAAGTTTTACTATTGTAAACCAAAGTTTTGACTTTAGTAAATCAAAGTTTTAAGTTTTTTCTTTAGTTATGATTTACTGTAGTTAAAAACTGTAGATTAATGTTGTATTATTGTAAGGGTTATTCCAAACAAAATGATGCTTGTTTCATGGAATGTATAGTGTACTGGTTATTTTACTGTCAAGAATACACATTGATTTTGGGTAGACAAGTAATTTAAAAACAATTTAATCAAGTACATGACAGCCATTCATTTTGATAGCTGTTGCTGTTTATTTCTTTTATTGTTTTGTCATACAAAGAAAAAATCCAAAATCTCATTTTTGTTAATCCATCTGAAGATACTTTTACACTTTCTGCATTTATTTTCATTTTTTTGTATGAATCTATAGATCTGTCGATACTTTGTGTAGAGAACTTCTCGTCATTTAGAAATTTCTTTCATGCTCCCAAGATAAATTGTTTTTGTTCTGTTCATTTTTGTTTTTCAATTTGCAACATTTTGGATTTCATCAAATACTGTAGATAATTTCACCACAACTTACAATATCTTTTGATACATTTAAAATTCGGAATTTTAAAGCTGAAAACTACTTAAGGTTTTAAGTTTTAAAGGTATTACTTACCTGGAAATTTTCGCCCCATTTAATTTCACCATTTTCACTCTTAGATTAGAGGTCAAATTTAAAATGAGAGTGAAATTTTCAAGTTAAATAATTCAAGTACACGCCATTCATTAGAGTATGGGGATTTAGAGCAAATTTAAGATGGGGCGATTATGTTCTCTGTTGTAAAACAGCAAAAAATAAGCAGGGACGAAAATTTTCAGTTATACAGTTATAATGAAAACTGAACAGAGACAAACTTGTCTACAGGTTAACTACATATGCATCATTTACATATTAAGGGGGCACTAGTTGTGTTTACAAAAAAAAAAATATTTTGATTTTTTTCTACATTTACTACTTATACTTGATGTACAGTAACAAATAAGAACTATACACAGGCGTAAGAATCTTATATAAGGTCAGGTCCAGTGTGGTAATCATATACAAATACCTGAATTTATCTAGCAGTTTTCACGAAATATACAGAAATTTAAACATTTGTATGCCCGTGTATATCTCATTTTTGTTCTTGTATATCAATCTAAGTAGTAAAACAGGGGAAAGGAAATTGGAAAAAATACATTTACTGCCCCTTTAAGAGTGTGCATGTAATGCCTTGTTCCGAGGTTAATGTCTGTAACTCATCAATCTTTGTGATCACACTCAGATTCATCCAAAACAATAGATAGCATGGTCTACTGCCATAATCCAGGAGCGAGCAAGTTAATATTGCACGTGAAATTTTTGTAGTTGTTAGATTCAAAATTACACACTCCTAAATTCTGAGAGTGGACTTTACCATACTTTGAAATGGACGAGTTCAAATGTGTCTCAAGGGTTCAGTGAGTTTAATAGATAACGAATGCTGCTTGCAATTTTGTGCATGCTTGGACAAAGATATAAAAATATTTTTTTATGCAAATATTGATTAGATATTTAAATTTGCAAAGAATTTTTGCAAAAGTTAATCACTTGAGAAAATTAATTGATTCTCAGTAATTTGAGCTTTTTTTCATTTATTTTTACCAATTTTGATATGTTTATTTATATTGGTGAGATCTTTGATTACGTTCATTATGGAAAAAATTCGTTGACATTTGCTAGAATTATATAACTTTAAAATATCCATGGCAACCTGACAGGTGGTATGTTAGGGAGGAGTAGTGTTTCTGAACTTACAGACAGAAGTGTTGCACTGTAACTTCCTGTACTTTGTGACTGCACAGGAAGCAAGATGGACGTAAGCACACATTCGTGAGATTTTCAAAATTTATGAACTGCTGTATTTTTTTTCTATAGATTTCTGATAAATTCTGTCTAAAATACAGTTTACAAAGGGTTTGTTATTTTGAAATTCTTCACTAGAATGCAGCCGGAACAGTCCTCGTCACTTTCCGTTGTCTTCACGGATTGTGAAGTTTCATGTGCATACGTTCGATTTGTTTACATCTTCTGCACCGTTTCAGTTTAAGTTTGCTAAACAATTACGAAAAATGTCAATTAGTATCGTTTAGTGTATCTCAGATTAAAATACAATGATGGATACTTAAAACTTGATTGATTATTGACCCAAATCTTGATTAATTTTTTGCATGTCAAGTGAAAGTAAATAAAAATTCAACAACTCAAAGTCAAAGGAGGCCTGATAGCCAAGCTTATTTTTTCTACGTGTTTTATGAAGGACGAAATGGAAAGGAAGAACGTACGACCGAGCCGTTTCACTAGAAGTAGAGTTAACTAAAATAAAAACACAAGTGAGACAATCAGTGACATTTACATTTCCCGCAGCAGTTTTAGAGATGTTATTTTAGATGGCGTTTATTTCAGCTATAAGTATCAATTAAGTCCCTCATATTACGTCACACAATGATGTAACTCCATTCATAGCATGACGTCACACCAAGATATTTCATTCATAAAAATCCTATACTTTACTGTTCTACCTCGAACTTCGCTGTTACGTCATTATGAGACTGATCACGATAGAGTGGGATAATTCGATTGTATTATTTTGATTTTCAATTTGAAAACTATAAGAAATAAATATTCTATAACGCAAATGGCATCTATATGCACTCTGACAAGTGTTCATTCACTAATTTACCGAGTTAATGTGGATTTGTAGTGCAGTACAGATTTAGAGTACTGTAATGATGTCATGAATGTGCTATATATATGTATAACCATTAATGATTTACAGTGATCATCCAGTTCGTGATGTTTAAAAGGGGGAATTGTTAGTGTACAGTAGACACCTAGAGCTCTCGTCAGTTTAAAGAAAAAAAAATAACCCTTTTGCACAGTTAAATACTGCGTATAAGGAACCAACCTGTTACATATTTTCTTTGTTTTTGTTTGTTTGTTTTAATGGCAAAAACAGAATTTACCAAAATAATTAATTTAAAAATTGTGACAGAACTTCAGCCTACAAGCTGAGTGTACTCAGCAGTGGACCAGACTATATCAGTATGAGTCTTAAAGTTTAAGCTAATCAACATCAGTTAGTAAGGAAAGTTGAATAATATTTTTACCAGTTGATGGAACATCAACGAAGTTATGTTATGCTAAGTTGTTTATTGAGAACAAGTCAAAGCACATTTTGCAGTATGGGGTTAATAACACATTATATTGAAGCAAAATTACACATGTATGTTCATTTCAGAAACATAAACTCAACTTCAAGATTGAAATTTCCAAATCACACTTTTATTCGTATATTTTTGCTTTTTAAAATGACAAAAATAAAGTAAAAATTCGCTGAAAAATATAGTTCTACACGACTTGTTGAAATATATACTATTAAATGTCAGTTCGGTGTCCTTTGTTAGTTATAAGATATTATAAATTTGCTTTAGAATGTTACTTTTCAGTTACTTTTTACCATTATACTCTTGTGATAGAATTGACATTAAAAGCGATAGACTGGACTGTTAAAATTTTTTGCGCACGATTAATATGCAAATGAGTTTTGGTCAAGTTTCCCTTGCTGTGTATTGGCAAGATCTGTCTGTGACGTTGGACATAGAAGTTGCGTTATTTTTCATTCACATGATCTTAACTGATGAGAAACTCGCGACAGTCTTTAAAGTTGGGAAAATGTTTTCCATGTACACGTATTGACCTAAAAATTTAAGGCTACTGATAGGAAGTATAAGCGTAAAGGTATAATTTTTACTGCCATGTTGCATAGAAATTTGATATCGATGAAACGATGTTTATAAGCACAAGATTTTATAATCATATCGCTGATTTATGTAGTTTGTTAAATAATAAATAAGCCATCAGTACCCACGTCAGGCAAAATGTCTGACCCGATTTTTAGTCACTTTTTGTAAAACCCAATTTTTCCGAATTAAAACGTATTCAGTAATATGACCGTGTACTGAGTGTATTATACCTCATTAAAACTTACGATTGCCATCAACATGGTATCAGTACTTTGATTTTAATCAGTTTTCCTTTATAGTTTGATTTATTTTGTTATAAAGAATAATGTTTGTAACGTATCATTGATGAATAAATTTAACCCCTATAAGGCTGTGCCTATGTACATATTAGTGTTTTACAAGCTTTTTACAAATTATTCTTCATTTTTACAGCATTCTAGTCTCAACACTTAGTTATACAGTGTGAGTAGAGCTACACTCATTTGTGAGTTACGTATTTTGATGACAATATTGCACATCTATGCATTGACATGTGGTTAGAATTGCTAATAAATATTGATGCCATGTGTGTTTTTTGTTGTTGTTTTTTTTTTAATCACATATTTCTTTCTCTTTATTTCTTGGGATGATTTCCTTGACAACCTCTTGGGGTGTTGACAATCTATATGCATTATACTCGAAGTGAAAAGGCCAAAAATGGAACTAGTCTGCCAATGTGAATTGACCTGCCGCCATATACCTGGCACTTAGCTCTCTGTGCTTTTTGACGTCATTTGTCATAATCACAAAAGCGTTTGATGGGCCATTTAATTGTGACGTTATAATTGAAAAGTTTGCCAAAAGTTGCAGTGTTAGGCCTTTGGCGATAGGTCAGTTGACATAGGATTGCAATCATCAATTGAATTGAGTATATAACACTGGGATCACAATGCTTTAGCTTATATTATTGAAAATCCTTTGTACTCATTGTCGACCATTTATTCATTGTGGCAGTAAGAAACTGATGGTGAGGTTTTTCAGATGAAACTGAAAATTGATATCGCGTAACAGTCGTGGCACTTAAAACAACCCTCACTAGATTAACGTCAGTCCATAGCACAGGTCATAAGTTATGGCACTTAACCTAAAGCTGGTAACATATCCATATAAGTGAATCAATTTTTTAGGGGGAGGGTACATTTTAAAACAATAAAATAAAGGGAGAAAGTATCTCAACTGACACAATTCCCCACATTATCAGAGCGAGGCTCAAATCCTTACCGAATAGATCTATAGATGTGAGACCTTGTGACTGAAAGTGCGATGCTCTCATCACATGGAAATAGCCCACCCCCATGTGTAATAGATCTATAGATGTGAGAAGTTGTGACTGAAAGTGCGATGCTCTCATCACATGGAAATTGCCCACCCCCATGTGTAATAGATGAACATTTTGATTCATTCCACAAGAATTTTAAGTTTCAGAATAAACATAACAAAACGAATTTAAAGTAAGTTTAGTTTGTTTATTCACATTTATGCACACATTTATCTGTGGACATCCTAGTCGTATCGTCTGCACACATTTATCTGCGGACTTCCTAGTCGTATCGGCTACATACATTTATCTGTGGACGTCCTAGTCGTATCGGCCATCCTTTACTGGCAAAGGTCCGGGGAACTAATGTCATACCTCGGAATTCTCATCTGCGTCCGTGGACAAGAACTTTAAAGTAGACTATATATTTACTCTAAAGGATATGATTTTATTTTACCATTATAATACATCTAAATTCCTTGTAATGAGGAGTCTTATATTTTATCATTGACCTTGACCATTTACCCAATTTATAAAAACGTAAACCGTAAGTGTTATCTTCTGACGTTTCTTATTCATCACGCACGATCTCATGTTTCGTTTGTAACAATTTTGCCAATGCGTTAATTCATTCACCCTTAAAGACACATTTGGACTGGTCTGTCATTGATGTACAGAAGAGTCCATTGTTATTCAGGGGCTGATGAGTAGAGTGCAACGAATCTCGTTATGCATATACACGGATATCGTTATACATACACACGGATACCGTTATACATACACACGGATATCGTTATACATACACACGGATATCGTTATATATACACACGGATATCGTTATACATACACACGTTTATCGTTATACATACACACGGATATAGTTCACGGAAGGATTCAGATTAGATTCCCATATAAACGATTTTTAGGTGGTTGTAACTGTTTCTTCACCAACCGCTCAGCATTCGAAGTTGCAGTTACGGGTCTTTCGGATACGTAGGCACGTAGCACATAGAAGATCCCTCACGGCGACAGTCCAAAATTTGTAGCATTCCAGTTAAATTTGGTGATATCTCAATATAAGTGAAATTTTTTTGGCGGGATATAAAACAAACAAACAAATACTTCAATGTATCATCTACCACCTATTAATAAAACAGTAACGTTAGGTAAGATAAATGGTATCTTTTGAATATTTTTAATCATGTTATAAGAAAATTCAAACGTCAAATTGAGTTGTTGACCTGTTCTGCAATAATATGTGATACGAGGATTAACTGCAATCACGTATTTTATTTGGATACATTAATATGTTCATAACCCAATACGGCGGGTGTGACCGGTCGAACAGGGGATCAGCTTAAAACATAACCACCATGGCACCTGATTTCCACACTTTGGTTTCAGAGGTCCATGTTTTTAACCATTATTAAAACAGTAACGATAGGTGTATAAATATCCTGGACACCCTAAATCATTCATGTACTTTCAATCGTCATTGAGTTTTATTCTGTACTAATTCTGACGACCGTTCCTCACGTGTTATCACATGCTTTGACTATGAAATGCAAGTTGTCATTATTCGAAAGACAGAAAAATGCTTACTCCTCCATGGCATACCCCAACAAATCAACATGCAAAAACTAAGAAGGGTTGTACAAGGGCCGATCTCTGATAAAATCTAAAAGAGGGGTCAGATATCACGGAGGAGTTCTATATTTCCTATTGACCAGTCACACTAGTTGTGAGTGACCAAAATAAAAGGCATATTACTTTCCAGAAGTACTAACTGTCATTATACCTATCGACCATAAACATACAAAATATTGACTTACCTAACATTGCTTGACGTATGTGGCATCAAGCCACAGTAGTGCTTGGTTTATAAAATGATCGTCAGTGGAATGGGCAAAGGCATATCGGATCATTTGGAAAACCAAAACACTCTGCAGACGATGAAAAGATATTACTTAAGTTAGTCGTAAATTGGGATGGTGGATTGGGAAGCGTAATGTGTATATTATAAACACATTACCAAAGTTCAGACAAAAGGCTCAAACAAATGCCCATGAAGATCTTTCTGTCAATAAAGTTGAGTTTGAATTTAAAATAGAAGGATATTTGACATCCGAAACAGAAAGTGGTATCATACAATGCCAAAAATAACCTAAATGTATCTAAGAGTATCCTGTGCAAAAAGATGACTATCTTAGCTTTTGAAATTTAACTTTTAAACTGCCGTATTAGAATGCCTACTTTATATTTACTATACTAAATGTAGCCGGATATAAAGTCCGTTTGGTGTAGAGGTAGATGGGATACTACAGAATCGGAAGATTTCAGTGAAGGTTCCACATGAAATAATTCATTAGATTTGGCAATTACTTTTAAATTTACTATTTGGCTTTTTATGATACCGTTTTCCATATCCAT
This sequence comes from Atrina japonica, assembly GCA_030159075.1. Lineage (NCBI taxonomy): Eukaryota > Metazoa > Mollusca > Bivalvia > Pterioida > Pinnidae > Atrina > Atrina japonica. The sequence goes on from BROG01000285.1 coordinate 65,827, forward strand.
TGTATATCCATTTATATCATATAGAGCTCAACTGAAGAAGTCTTACTGACAGAAACAATCGTCTTGAGCGTTTGTTTTGACTTCTTTTGTAAAACTATAACTTTGGTATTGTTAATCATATGTTAAAATTCCTTGTGTTTGAAAATGACACGGTAAATCTCACTGGCATTCTTAAAATGTTCGCAAACAGTTGTTTAAATTGCGTGTACATAATATACTTTCTTATTTACATAGTTTCAAATGTTAATCTCTCCGTTTATCAGAAAAAATCATGACTCATCTACTTTTTGGACAGTCGCTAGTGTTTACTTACCTCACATTATTTTACACAGCGATAGTAACTATTTAAAGAGAGTTGATATATCTTTGTACAAATCGATTTTTCTAAAGTGCATTTCAACACGGAGATGAAATCAAATGGATCATCTAAGTTATTTTGTCCCGGACACATGTTTGCTAATCATTTAATAGTATGGTTGTTAATGTGTAATAACAGGTCCCCCTTATGGATCTGCGAAAGACCAGAGCTTGTAAACGAGTTTTATGTCATGACTGCTTAGCTTAGAATTACTGGTGAAAATATCAGAAAATGTCAGAAAATGGCGTAAAGGAGAGTAATAGTTTAATGACAAATTCTAGAATTAGTATGGTCATTCGGACAACCGTACAAACAAACATTATTGACCTCAACATCTAGCTAATGACCTTTCTATATAACCATGGATTTTCATGTTTATTCTGTTTGATAGGTCAACAGGTGCGAAAAGAAAATGGGTTAGTTATGTATATTGATTTGAAAGATATGTTTTGATGGATGTTTACACGTATGTCAAATAGGACTGGGTCTAATGAACATAATGGTACGTGTACTACCACATCAACAACTACAACAATTATTTTTACTTCTACCACGTACTACTAATACAACAACAACAACAACAACAACTATTATTATTACTTCTACAACTACCACTATTACAATAACGGCAACTTCTACAGCAACAATAATTATTACTACTTCTACAATAACAATAACTATTATTTCAACAACAACCACTATTACAATAACTACAACAACTACTACTATTTCTACAACAACAACAACAACAACTATTACTTCTTCAACTACCACTCTTACAATAACTGCAGCAACAACAACAATAACAACTACTACCACTACTACAACTACTACAACTACAATAACTATAAGGAGACGAAATGGCACAACCGGGTTCTGTTTAAAACCAAGACAATACTGTCTATTTTCTAAAATTAGGGAAGTAGGCCTACTTGTAAATCATGGAAAAAAACACAACAAAACAAAACAACATATACTACTGCTACAAACATTTCTAATGATGATGATGATGATGCAAAATGTGGCATATCAAAATGTTTTTAAATACCATACTGGTCAAGGACCAGTGGTCGGCTAGGACCAGTAGTCGGCTATGGTGTTATTTCGTGTTTAGTATCTACCACAACACTATTTATTTTCTTCGGTTTGAGAAAAATACCCTACAACTGAAGATTGATGTAAAACAAAATTAACAAAAATGTGTTGTATATAGGCGAAATAATATAACAGTCGACTACTGGTCCTAGCCGACCACTGGTCCTTGACCAGTAACTGTTGACCAGTGCGGCCAGTCAATACTATGACAGTCATTTGTATATCTTAACTATTTATCACCGGTCTATGATAACTGCTAGTTAAGTTTGTTCTTTTATCCGTCCAAACTTCACCAGATTTCGGACATAAGTATGGCTTATAAATACTAAACCCACGATAAAAGATCACCACAGCAAATAAATGGGTACGACTCAGGTTATCTACTAAGCGTAGTCTGCATTGATGATCAATTTTGGGGCTCCAAACAGGGAATTAAAAGAAATAAAAATAAACTCAAATAAATTTCTTTCTTGAATTGTATCTGAAAGTACAAATACTGCGATGGGTTATTGAATTTATTAGAAATTTTGAAAAATCTTTAAGACAAGTACTAATATTTGCATTATAGGAAACCACTGGGAGATAACACAGTGACACCTAGAAGTAGCGTCATGGGATTTTTTGTTTGTGTTCGTTTTCCGCGAAACATTGTTTTGTTGTCTAACTTCAGGTTTTGTTGCGAAATATTCTTTTCATTTTAGATATACACACAATTGGATTACAGTTCATTCATAATTAATATGTATATTAAGTACATTAACGCTGTGACTGTGATGTTGATCGCTTTCTCAATGTTTACTGTTGGACATAAATCCGGAGAAGGTAAGTCATTATCCCCCCTGATTAAACATAGGCATAATTTGATATATGCTACCTGTCACGTGTTTTTTCAGACTGAACTTAATTACACTGCACAAAATATTCTCGGGAAATAATGTTCACAGCATTTTTGTAGTGTCTTTTCGCTTTCCTGACTATCAACCTTTTAATGAGATTTTTCACTAAATGAAATGTTGAGTTACATTTTGAGTAAGATAAGAGGAATAAACAAACATGAGTTAATACCTGCATTACTTTGAAAAATGAAAGTTCGTTTAGAATATTAGAGTCCAATATGTGATGGTAAATAGTTTACTAATAAATTCTCTGTTCATAGGTTTTAGAAGTTTTGTATGTCATTTGAAATATATATTTAATAAATACACTTGTACTGTCAGATTTAATTGAATTTGGAAGATAAAAGTAAATTAACACGTATTTATATTTTGAAAGAAATATGTCTATGATTCCTTTGCCCCCAAAGACATGGATGAATATTTCAAATGAGTATATAAAGTTTCCAATATACTTACAATATACTTCATTACATGACGTTATAAATATTATAAACATAATTCCAAAGTTATAAGTAATATACAAATCAATATATTTTGTATATCAGATGTTATATTTATTCAAATTTGTATAACAAATAAAATGTCTCAATTCTAAATTTATGCATTTGAATACTGAATGCTATCTCGTATTATTAGCTAGAAATGAAATATAAGCGCTTCTTAGGAGAGGTACATGTAGGAGTACAACTGTTAAAATCAAACTTCCCCCCTTAGTGCAATTAGAACAACTTCTCTTTTAATTTAATCACTTTTAAGAAATTGGAGTGTATTCAATTGACTAAAAACTCTGAAGTGAAATGAACAAATGCTTAAATTGAGATATTGATAATTTACAGGATTTTGTTTTCTGCATTCTACCAATACGTATTATTACCACTATATCAGAGTTACCGCCCTTTGATCACTCTTTTGACACGGAAAACAAAAACAGCTCAAATCTCACCATAATCTCGAGATTACAGGGACAACGCTTAAACGTCTAAATAAAAACAAAGTAGCTTTATAGATTAAAATGGGTGTCAAATATGCCTGTGGTCGTGTGGAACACTGCTTCACAATAGACTACATCTCGGATAGCAGAAAAAACAGATATTTGATTTTACCAGTAGCAAAAGGCTGGCAAAAGTTGCAAAAAGTGGCTAGATTTAGTAAGACGAGAAGGACCTAAAATAAATATTGTGTCATACACTCGCAATTGGGCAAATTTAATGAGTTGGCAATATCACATAGGTCAATAATTTTATCTTTTTTCTTGTTAGTATGTTTAATTTCTTTGGACTCCAAAGCAAATCGCAATGTAAACTACGGTATTTTGTATTTGCCGCCATGTTGAAGTTTATTTGTTTACACGTTGTCCCTGAGGCACTACTAAAAGCGCCTTTAATATGAAGAGTTTCACTAATGGAGAAATACGTATAAAATTCATTATCCCTCCCTTATGTACGATTGAAATTAACCCATGGTTTTGGTGTTAGATTATACGTCTCTCTCTCTCTCTCTCTCTCTCTCTCTCTCTCTCTCTCTCTCTCTCTCTCTCGTTCTCAGGTAAGCAAACAGCTTATCAATTATATAAAAGGAGGTAGGTTGTCTTTATTTTCAAAGAATATTGTTATCTGAGTTTCTTGGAAAAGGAAGGTAAATGAAAAATGACCCGCTTCAACATTTCTGTTATTCGTCCCGAGAAAAAGTGACCCCCGTAGAAAAGTTACCCACCCCATTAATTTTAAAGAAAAAAAACACCAACGCGTATATCATGCATATACTAGGCCTCATAATGAGTTGAGGGCAACCACCCCATAAAATCATAAAAAGGGACAAAAGGACCAATACTAGGTACAAATCTAAATATATCTTTCTCGTGAACCAGTGATAAGATATCTTTCAAATTTTGTATATATGATTCGGTTAAGTCAATATCTAGTAAGTTTGTGAATGAAAACACACGTATGTTCATAAACAAGCCTTGAATGGGCACTTCAAGTAATAAAGGGCAAATTTTAAACATATGGCTTATTAACTGAAAACTGATTAACATTTTGTATACAAAGACATCGATGTGTAAAACTGTGTGGAATTATTCAAGATTGTTGTGACAAAGGTTATGGGGTCGAAGGTCAAGAACACAGAAAAATATAAGTTTTCAAATAATTTTTAAACAAAAATATTTTCGACTTCTTCTGTAGAACCAGAGACTAACTAATTCAATTGTGACCAAATTTGGAAGGACGTATTACCATGTGTTAAGCCGAATAATCGCATTTGCAAATGAAAAGGAACTAGGGTCCATAGACATCCCAAAGAATATAAAAAACAAAACTTGTTTTATCGACAAATGACCAGATGTCCTTCAAATTATGTATGCATGTTAAAATTTACAGTTTCCGAATGAATGGTGGTACAGTTCATATATGGAACATAATAATTTTAATGGCAGAGTGAAGCAGAGTAGCCAGAAACAAACGATGATATCCAATGACTTTCTAGCAACTTTCTTACATTAAATGGAAAAAAGCCTTACGTCAATTTTAATTGCCCCAAGCAGGATCCGTTCCCACATCTAGGAGATGAGAGGTTGTGATAATCAGTCAAGGTTCTCAATCACTGAGCCATTACGTGATTCCATAACTTGAAATTCCAAGCGGTATCTGCGTGTCGGAAACTCGTAATTCATATCACTTTGATATATGCACTTTTCTAATTCCGTAGAAAATTGACCCGGAACCCTGATCATTTTTCTACAGGTATGGGTAAATTTTCTACAACTGCCCGAGTATGATTTCTACGTAGAATAAAAACCCCGGGTAGTTTTTCTATGTGGGTCACTTTTCTACATGACACTTGCATTGATTAATGATAACTGATTTTTTTTTATATAAAAACCGGAAAAGTGCATTTGCTGTGAATACTTTGTTTCACCAATCATACTTTTCATGCCAGCAGAAGACGCTGACTCCTTCCGGACACCTGGTCTTATCCCGTTTGGGATTCGTAATTGTTCTTGATGTTGACACCATTGCACATCTAATTCGTCGTGTTATAATGGACTTGAGTTTTTGGTTATTTATTGGTACTTCTTCAATTTTACTTTCAAAACCTTGAAAAATGATAATTATTTTGAAATGAAACAAATATTAAATTACATTTATTAAACAATTGTTTACAAACATTCTCATGCTACAGTACATGAATTTGGTATCCCCATTTCATCAGATTCACGCCTTTGAATAAATAAAAATAAAATATAGATTTTTGATAAATAACTGAATTAACAATTCTTATAAACTTTGGTGATGATTTTGCAAATATACCACCTAATATATAGAAAATATTTGCTATTTTTTATGAATTATTTGTGAGGCAGTATAATACATATTTAACACTCGTTTCAAATATTATTTTTCTGCATCAAGTGATAAAATAAAACTGTTATTCATAAAACCTTGGCAAACATTCTTTTTATTACACAATTGTTTTTCATACAATATTAAAAAGCAGTCCCAAAATCTGAAAAATATTTTTATTGGCCGAGAGAAAATAACACAATTTACATTGATTTTGCATGGTTTATCTTGCACAATGTGAAAAATAATAATTAAAAATAGCTTATTTATCGTGATGTTCCACTATCAAAAATGTAATATATATTTCTCCTATCATTTTCAGGAACATTTAACTGCACACACTGTAAGGATGGCTGCAGCAATACCACTGACCAATGTAATAGTGACTGTGTTGCCGGTTTCTATGGAGACGCTTGTAATATGAGTTGTCCCACTAACTGCAGTAGTGAACATGGTTGTAATCAGAAAACAGGGATATGCTATTATTGCAATCAAGGTTTATATGGAGACTATTGTAATATCACGTGTTCTAAATTTTGTCAGTTCGGCTGTATGCAAGACGGTAAATGTTACGGTTGTAAAGCGTTTCATTATGGATTCTTTTGTGACAAACAATGTCCAAGTAATTGCGCTAACTCTGCATGCGATATAGGTACAGGGACCTGTAAGTATGGATGTAAAAATAAATTTTGGGGACCAAATTGCACCGAAAACTGTCCCGCGCATTGTTCATCGGGATCTTGTCATCAGTCCCAGGGTTATTGCTGGTCATGTGAAGATGGGTTCAGCGGAAGTAAATGCGAAAGGTCTTGTCCATATAAAAATTGTAAATCTTGTGATTATAATCAAGAGGACTGCTTCGAATGTAAGGTAGGTTGGTATGGGAAAAACTGTACTTTGGCCTGTCCGGAACATTGCGCCGGATCACAGTGTGGTCAATTTTCTGGAACATTTAACTGCACACACTGTAAGGGTTGCTGTAGCAATACCACTGGCCAATGTAATAGTGACTGTGTTGCTGGTTTCTATGGAGACGCTTGTAATATGAGTTGTCCCACTAACTGCAGTAGTCAACATGGTTGTAATAAGACAACAGGGATATGCCATTATTGCGATCAAGGTTTATATGGAGACTATTGTAATATCACGTGTTCTAAATTTTGTCAGTTCGGCTGTATGCAAGACGGTAAATGTTACGGTTGTAAAGCGTTTCGTTATGGATTCTTTTGTGACAAACAATGTCCAAGTAATTGCGCTAACTCTGCATGCGATATAGGTACAGGGACCTGTATGTATGGATGTAAAAATAAATTTTGGGGACCAAATTGCACCGAAAACTGTCCCGCGCATTGTTCATCGGGATCTTGTCATCAGTCCCAGGGTTATTGCTGGACATGTGAGGATGGGTTCAGCGGAAGTAAATGCGAAAGGTCTTGTCCATATAAAAATTGTAAATCTTGTGATTATAATCAAGAGGACTGCTTCGAATGTAAAGTAGGTTGGTATGGGAAAAACTGTACTTTGGACTGTCCGGAACATTGCGCCGGATCACAGTGTGGTAAATTGTCTGGAAAATGCACATGTGAGAAAGGTTGGACAGGTGAAGAGTGTGCCATAAAATGTATGAAAAATTGTGATATATGTTACGATACCTATACTTGTAATAAGTGTAGCAATGGTTTCTACGGTAGATATTGTAATATGACCTGCCCTTCTGATTGCGCAACCTGTGACAGGAATGGTAAATGCATTGTTTGCAGAAACAACCATTTCGGTGAACATTGCCTTTGTCAATGGGACACACAGAAAATGACGACCAATATCAATTGTTCATCTCTTGGAAATGAAACTTGGTATGTTTCTGGGAAAGGGTGTTGTCCTTGTAGTCAGAATTGTAAGGGTGGTTCTGAGAAGTGTAACCGTACAACTGGAGAATGCCTACAGGGATGTGAACCGGGATATTTCGGCAAAAAGTGCTTGGATAAATGTAGCGAGCATTGCGCGGGGAATGGTAGCTGTGACGTCATAACAGGAGAATGTAATGGTTGTGAAAAGGATTGGTTTAAACCAACCTGTGACTATGGCTGTTCTTTGCAAACTCCTCATTGCGCCAATTGTACACAATTTAAACTTTCAATCGGCTGGCATTCTCAATGTTCAACTTGTGATGATGGCTTTCACATAGATATTGACACCGGTTTCTGTAAGCCTTGTAAAAATTGTCAAAACGATAAATGTGAGAGTTCTACGGGAGTTTGCACAGAAGGATGTAAACATGGCTGGCACTCATTGACCGGAATAAATATGGTTTGCACACTTAAATGCAGTGAAAGATGCGTATCCAACAATTGTAACAGCAGTGGTGGACAGTGTTTAAACGGTTGTATAGAAGGTTATTACGGACACTACTGTTCGTTACCATGTCAGGACACTTGCATCAATCATACGTGTGATTCATCGTCAGGGAATTGTGATGTTGGGTGTAAACCGGGATACTATGGAGAGAAATGTAACCAACTGTGCTGGGATTGCCTAAACAAACAATGTAACAGAACATCTGGTATATGTCAAGGTTAGTATTAATTTCATTTTCTTCCAACAGCAACCGGAAGTTCCCTTGTTCGATGCTCTGTACCAAGTCATTCCTGCTAAAAGGCTAAAAATAGTGGCTCTTCTTTCACCAATCGTTAGGCACAAGAAGAGTAAGTCACGTGTTTTTTGAATGAGACTTTAAAATGAGGTCTCGTGTCACAGCACGTGGCACGTAAAATAATCCTCAGTGCATAAGCATAATTACAAAAGCACAAGTCAAAAGTTTGAAAAAAGTGCTGTGAAAAATATGGTTTTACGTTCATAGAAATATTACATGATATTATTGTTTGAAAAAGTTTCTTTCAGGACAAACTGAAAACATGTCATTAATAATACCCGATGAACGCAAAACGGAAACGATGTGTTGTGAAGAACATGAGATGGTATGGCGGTCGCCAAGTCAGGTTCTCCTGTTACCTCCCACAGCAAGGACTCTTTGATATAAGTTGATCGTTTGTTAATCGTTGTAAAATAAATGAATTTTAAATTTAAAACAAGAAAAAAAATATTTCAGAATGTATACCGTCTCGATATGGAAATGATTGCTTATCACACTGTGACGGATGTAAAGATGGCGTATGCGACAGGAACACAGGGGAATGTCTACGAGGCTGTAATACTGGAGTGTCGGGACAGTTCTGTAACTCTACCTGTGTCGACAAGTGTCAGATGTGTAACGAAACAACCATGGAATGCTTACGTTGCCAAGGTAACTTCGTTGGAAGTAGATGTGAAAAACTCAGCGGCGACTGTATGACGGGTTTTTGGGGAGATTTGTGTCAGCAGAAATGCAATAGGACATGCAAAAATGCAATGTGTGATCGCGTGACGGGAACGTGTTCACAAGGATGTGTGGTCAACTGGTCAGGCTTTTATTGTGAAGGTATCTATATACAGTCATACCCGGATATTTGAAATTAATTATCTATCTATCTATCTATCTATCTATCTATCTATCTATCTATCTACCTACCAACCTACCTACCTACCGACCTACCAACCTACCTATCTATCTATCTATCTATCTATCTATCTATCTATCTATCTCCATTTCTTTATCGGCCGTTGAAAACTGTGCATTATATGTAAGAAAGCGTTCTCTAGGAAGTGAGTGTTACAAAATGGTTTTTACAGTTCGTACATTACCACAAAAGCAGACAACAAAGACTGGGGTATCAACTGGATCTGTAATCGGCATTGCTGTCGGATGTTTCGTAGTAGCTGTAGTACTGACCACTTTTGGAAGTCTCATATGGAGAAAACGCCGGTATAGTATAGTATAGTATAGTATAGTATAGTACAGTATAGTATAGTATATATATATAGTATATATATATATATATAATATATATATATATATATATATATATATATATATATATATATATATATATATATATATATATATTAAAATGATTCACACAAGTACTTAGATAAATAAAAAATCACAACTCCGTATTAAACTCAACCGGTTTCTTTATTATCATCAAGGAGTTTAACATTTCATAGGTACACTTGGAAACGTCAAATAGCAATATAGGTGACGTTACATTTTACATACAGGTTTATATTTCAGAATGAAAAGTCTTCCTTTTGTTTCGCGTTCCTTCTCTACAGTTTTTTTTAATGAAATTTGTAAAGTGTTTCATTGGCTGCTCATTAATGGGGATACACTGGTATTTGGGCTCCCGTATTTGTTGTCTGTGCACTGTCATTCCGTGGCGTAAAATATCTCCCGTCTGACCAATGTAATTTTCTTCACATCCACAGCAAGTGATAACGTATATTAAGTTCGAACCTGTGCATGTAATACAAGACTTAACTGTAAATTCTGTAGCATCTTTGAAATAGAATTTTGACCCGGCTGTCAAGTAGGGGCAGGTACCACATCTTGTGTTGTTACACTTGCCAACAATAGGTTTCTCCTTATTTGTATCAGCGAATTTTGCTCTGGTTAAGATATATTTTATAGAAGAACTGTCGTTTACTTTTTATGATTTCAGAATTTTCAAGTATTGTTTTCAGGGATTGATCCTCTTCTAAGATGGGTTTATTATTTTGTATTATAGTATAAATTTCCGGGTTTCTAGGATTATGTGTTGACACATATGGAATAACATTGTTATTCGATTTGATTTTAAGAGTTCTTTTTCTTCCATGGGACTCTGCTATGAGAATTCCGTTTACTTTTAAAACCTTATGTGAATGAAGTACAGAGCTATATCACAGTTTCATTTGATGTCACAAATTTATATTCAAATATTCCCCATGAGCTTGGACTTTCTGCAGTAACAAATTGAACAGATTGAAAAATGTCCTAACCAATTAAATACAAAATTTTCAAAAGAATTCATAATACAAAGTCTCCGATTTATTCTGGAAAATAATTTTATGCATTTTAACGGAAAGTATTACAGTCAAAAATAGAGAACAGCGATGGGTATTAAGGTTGCTCCGACATATGCAACACTTGTTCTAGGATTTTTACAAGAAAAATTATTTACATCCGTAAAGGAAACATTTAGACAAAATTTTGAGATATACATCAGGGAATCATGGAAACGTTATACAGATGATTGTTTCATCATATGGGACCACGGTGAGGATAAATTAATGGAATTATTTTGAACTTCTTAATACCATGGATAGCTTCATCAAATTTACTATGGAATTTAGCAGAGAAAAATTACCATTTTTGGATGTTTTGGTTATCAAAAACGATAACATCATTAAAACGGATGTATTTTACAAATTGACGGATACTAAACAATATTTATTATTTAATTCTTGTCATCCGAAACATACCAGAAATAATATTCCATATAATTTAGCAAGACGTCTTTGCACCATTATTTCCGACAAACAAACCCTAGAAGTTCGACTAGCAGAATTACAAGTTGTACTTTTGCAAAGAAATTATCCTAAAACTTTAATACAAAACGGAATTCTCAAAGCAAAGTCCCATAGAAGTTCGACTAGCAGAATTATAAGATGTACTGTTGCAAAGAAATTATCCTAAATCTTTAATACAAAACGGAATTCTCAAAGCAAAGTCCCATTGAAGAAAAAGAACTCTTAAAATCAAATCGAATAACAATAATTTGCTAGAAAACAGTGAATCACTTAGAAGCGTAATTAAAGGGAAGATAATAACTTTATATAAACATTTTGCAAAGCACATTGAAACTAAAAACAAAATTAACAGCCTTGCTGAGCGTACACCGCCGGTCATGGGCCTTTTAGTATTTTAAAATGAGCATTTATTCAGCAAAGAAAAGTGAATAAACCTGTAAATTTGTGTAATCACAATCTTCACAATTTTACTAACCCACATGGGTATGACGAGTTTTCAACACATAAATTGAACATTGTGTTAAAATCAAATAAAAATCTTAATTTCTAAATCAGAAAACTGAAAATCAAAATATATACTGCAATGAAACTGCATTTAATTATTTGTTTCGGTGAAAAATCTATTGATAAAAAATTGGGTTAATTTACAAAATACTAAAAGATCGAAACACACTTTTCAAATTATGCATAATTAGTTGTGTGGAAATTCAACGCTTTTTTATCATAAAGAAAAAGTGATGTTGTTTATGACGCAAACGTCATTCTTTTCCGCTATCTGTACACTTATTCGTCGTAGCTTTTATGTTGCTCGAGTGGCAAGGGGTTTAAACCCCACCTCGGATCGTCTGACAAGGCAGTAAATCTGTGTTTCCGAGTCATGGTAGAGATTGACACATGAAACTTTTAGAAACACGGTCGAATACGACTTTGAGAACTGATACCACGACGAAAAGAAAATTATTTGTACCATATCTTATTTCCTTATCCCAGTGTTTACTCGATAAAGTGGAATCATTTCGGTGCGTATTGTTTACATGGTTTTTAGATATGACAGTGACACAGGTGTATTTGGTAATTTTAATTTTGAAATACTTGCAAATATGTAAAAAAAAAAAGAAGAAAAATACTGTCTATTATTTCTTTTATGCGAGCACATATACTAATATACCGATATAATCGGTTAAGCTACAACGTGCTCACGTACTAGGTCGTGAAAGAGCATAGCGATTCCGGACCATGGTTTTGCGATGGTGCGGTTAGATCTTTTATATATATATATATATATATACATACATATATATATATATATATATATATATATATATATATATATATATATATATATATATATTTAATTTCCATCGTCACCTATATAGTACAATAAACAATTGCTGTTTATGCTTCGTATATTATAATAACAACTTGCCACCTTGTTACATAAAGGTTTGTTAGTTTTACCGTTTTTAAAACCTGGCGATGTGCTATGCTCATTTTGAGCCAAGATCACAAACATAAAGCGTATTTGCCACTGTTTATGCTTCGTAATAGAGGGCGAAGCCCTCATATATACACGTCCCACTACATCCGGGGACCCGTACTACTAATGGAAACTTGCTACACATCGGGAATTTGCGCGTTACAGAAACAAAAAGGAAATGCGAAGTCATTACTTTTAAAGTGCATTATTGTTTACCCGTAAAACGTTTTGCAGACCGGTTAGGCCATAACGACCAGAGTTGTGCATCGAACCCGATTACGAAGCGCCTCAATTATTCTGGTAATGTGAACCACGAAATTAGATCATAGAGAAAAATATATTGCATAAAAACGTGCATTTAATTCGTAATAAATACCACGTCTATTTAAGTTTTGCCAACAATATTTTATTTTAAAACAATGAGTGAATAACCGGGACATTTACGTGATCAAAACAGAAAAAATTTATTAACGAACATGTAAAACTGTTTATTATCATGGTTTACCTATGTATTATTTATAAGTTATTATCTGGAGATGTCATCTCAAATTCCAGGTTGTTTTGATAACCAGGACATGATTGTCTACATATATCAATTGCCAGTACTTATTTTAAAACGTTTCAGGTATCGAAATATAAACTACAACTCATTCATTCTTAATTGACGAAACGTGAAGTGCGCTGCGTAGTATGTAACGTCATATAACTCTGACGTAAATTACTATGACGTCAAAATCTGGCAAAGTCAAAATCTGTGCCGAGACTCTGGCAGTGAAAGGGTTAATAAACTTTTTCTCCCGGACAGCCTGGCGGTCCTTTTCCGTAACGCATATTATAATTCTGCTATAGTCAAGGATCCGTATTTTGTATCCATGTTTTGATTAAGATAAAAAAGATTAACAGACAATAAATATAATGTGCTAGCGGTAAAAGTAATGATGTCGTAATCCAAGTGTCTTCTAATGGTAAGTAAGAAGCTGAATAGACCATTTCACGATAACTGCGGTCCTGTAACTTTGAAGGAATAAATGTTACAGATTCCCGGAATATGACGTCAAAAAACAATCAGTTACTATAACGACGTCTATATTTTTGCGGGTATCTGTATCATTTATTCTCTCAAAGTTGCAGGACCGCAGTTATCGTGAAAGGGTCTATAGATGCTGATGAACCGGGAACGGCGTCGCCATCTGTTGGCGCGCATGGGGGTGTAACTCACTACTGACGCTCATTTGTAAATGGTTTAATTTTATCTATACATTCCAGGTTCTTTTCAAGTCTCTCTCTCTCTCTCTCTCTCTCTCTCTCTCTCTCTCTCTCTCTCTCTCTCTCTCTCTCTCTCTCTATATATATATATATTTATTCTAACAATTATTTTTCAGTAATCATTCTAAAAATGCAGAGGATTTTACGATGACGTCCAAATGAAAGGGATCAGTTTATCTCGAGACAAGAAACCAAAGAAAAGTTTGTAAAGTTTCGGGGAATATCACTGTTCAAACGATAGTATGCAATCAACGACTTTGCACCAAGCCATTGAAATTCATATTAGCATTAACATATATCTTCTTACTTTTACATTAGCCTATATTTTAGTGCAACAATTCCATTGCATTAGAAGATCTGCAAAAGAAAGACATTTTGAACAATGATTAAAATGTCCTCTTTCACGGATTTTCAGGTGGTTTTTCAAATTCCTATTTTCACATTAACGTATATTTGTTTCTGATAATTTACTGTTTTTTAAACATAATTACATTGACTTAAAACAATATTTGTAAGTAAGAAACCAATATTATGACATTTCAACCGGGCTCGGGCTCCACCAAAGTCGAAAGTCGGCTATAATCACAGTCCAATTTTGAACAATCGACTATTTTTGTGTGTGACACCCGCCCGAAATACCATTGTTATCAATGTTGACGTGGCTAAAACGATTTTCATTAAATGCTGTAAGCAAATAATGAAGAAGGGACGAAACCTTACTACTTTTCATGGGCACAAAATAACAACAATCATACAATTATAGCCGACTTTCGACTTCGACCAGGGGATATTCGACCTACCAATAGTTGTAGATCAATGTGGATATTTGTTATGTAGAGTTTGGTGTGGTATGTATAGTTCTACCATAAAACTGACTTTAATAAATATCATGAGGCATAACAGGCTTTTGTATTAACATTGAACATCGTTAATAGGTAAATATTGTGTAAGTATCACTGCGGCTTAAAAAAGTTTTTATTTTGTGTGAAATTGTTATTACGGAGATTCTAGCGGGTACTTTCGACCTAATGTCTGTTCGACCTGTGAATATTCGACCTACCAATACCAGTACAGGTTTACCAAGGTAAATTGGCATATGTTTACAAACACAACGAGTCTAAATCAAATAATAACAGGGGTGTCAAGTTACTTGTCGTCACCAAAGTATTAGATATTCAGTAATGCATGGAGTCCGTGCAAGGCAATATATTTTACCTGTACAACCTATCTTTGGAAAGTAGACCGTGTTGTTTTGGTTTCTGACTGAACATGTATGTGCCACTTTACCCTGGTAGACCTACAGATCTATCTTTATTTTGTTTTTTTTGTTGTTTTTTTTATGTAGAGTTTGGTGTGGTATGTAGAGATACAACTGGCATCGATATAGATATAAGTTTTAACAGGGTTTTACATAAACCGATTAAACATTGTTATTTGGTAGATATCCTGCAATCAGCGCTGGGCTTTTTATGGTTTTGACTTTGCTTTGTGTTGTGTGAACTTTGTTCTTACCGAGATTCTAGGACATTGTTTGCAAATTAAAATAGGAAAATAACACTTTAAGTTTCGTTTCTATTCCTAATGGATTTTACCAGGGGTGGCAAGATTTCAAGATTTCCCTCATTATAGATTGCCTTCAGTCCTGAAAGGGGTTACCAAGATATATGGTGTAAGTTAACAGGGATAAACGTTTTAGTATATTTGCGTTATTTGTGTGTTGCTTCATGCCAGAGTTAAAAGGGACATGATCCTTGAAGACTCGTTGACCGGGGGGGGGTTCTAGAATTACATTTGTTAGTCGGATTGTGGCAAATATTGCCACTAAATGTACAATGATAAATTCTGTGAATAAATGTATAAAACATTATTGCTGTTCTCTGTGCATAGATGATCAATGTACGAGAGTTAACAGCTCTGCATATATGTTAGGTATACATTTTACACATAATAAACCATGGGTTATTATTGTCCTTGTAATTACTTTATGCTTAATTGACCTTTGTCAGAGAATGAAAATTATATCTTTAATTTGGGAATTATTTTATGTGTTAAAAATCAACATCAACTAAAATAATATAATAGTTATACAAAATGTATTTCCAACTGCAGTATCCCATATACTCAATGTTAATCAAGACTGCGTTCAGCTATAATCGAAGTTCCTCATATGACATCACACTCAAAAGGTATCCTCATTCATAACATGACATCATACCGAGATATTAACCAGATATGTACTGTATCCTTTAAACCCCCGTGCAACTCTGAACTTCTCTGTTTCATGAAAAAAAGACCAATCACGTTTGAGGCTGGATTTTTAGAATTTGAATATTTTGTTTTTCAATATGAAATCTATGATATGTAAATATAATGACTGAACTAATGTCAGCGTGTATTTATTGTCAATGCATATACCGTTTAGGTGACAGAAAAATAACCATCCCCAAAAAGAACAAAATCGATGTTTTGTTTCAGCAGCATTTATACATGACATGCAAAAAGATCACAAAGCGTGTTAAATGCTAAAGCTCTTTTAATATCTGTTCATCTTAATTGGGAACACGAATATTGAAATAATGGTTTGTAGACAAAAACATATGTTATGAAAATACAAATCAGTAGATTAAACAGTTTCGTGAAATTCTGTAAAAGAGCACTTTTCAGCTTTAATTGGAACACGTTAGACAAATTCTTAATGTCAACATACAGAAATTTGACTAACATGAATCATTAAAACAAAACTCAATACATTTAAAGGTGTTTGTTATTGATAATATAGATAAGTGTCCTTTGATCAAAACTCAAAGACAATGTGATAGTTTTATCTTATATCAACACTATAAAAGTATGAAATACGTTAGATTAAAATAGAAACTTAAGGTAACATGACAAAATTGATAAATCTCATAAATTGTCTAAATATCTTATGGGAGATAACTCTAATATAAACCTGTTTGTGTTTATACATACACATACATGCATAGGCAGGCAGTAAGACAGACAGACAGACAGACAGACACACAGACACACAGACACACACACACACACACACACACACGTATTGGTGTGTTTTCAGATAAAATGTCAACAGAATTAATACTAAGGTCAAACAAAGTTCTCTGGCTACAGTAGGACACTATCCATTATTCTTTAATTCCTATGTTAATTCCTATGGGATTTAGACCAGTATATAACAGACATGACACTTTGCCTCTTATCGGAAATGAATGAATTCATGTGTTCTGACAGTGTGTTATGTCCAGGTCTAAGAAGATATCACGATACACATGAACATTATTTGCTAAATATTTTGCTGCAGTTTTGTCACATTCACAATATCTTCTGGAACAGCTTCCGTCTACACCATCTGTTATTAAGAATTGATTATGAAAAGTTTAATAATATGGTTAGATAATTGTTATATATTACATAAGACTTGTAATTAATTGCTACTCATATTTTCACATTAACACGTATACATCTTGTAAATTGATTTCAAACGTTTGTAAAATGGTATCAACCTGTCATATATTAATTTTAAACATTTGTATATTGATATCAACCTGTCGTTTATTGATATCAAACTTTTGTATATTGATATCAACCTGTCGTTTATTGATATCAAACTTTTGTATATTGATATCAACCTGTCGTATATTGATATCAAACTTTTGTATATTGATATCAACCTGTCGTTTATTGATATCAAACTTTTGTACATTGATATCAACCTGTCGTTTATTGATATCAAACTTTTGTATATTGATATCAACCTGTCGTTTATTGATATCAAACTTTTGTATATTGATATCAACCTGTCGTTTATTGATATCAAACTTTTGTATATTGATATCAACCTGTCGTTTATTGTTATCAAACTTTTGTATATTGTTATTAACCTGTCGTATATTAATATCAAATTTATGTATAACGATATTGATAACGAACTGCTATGTATTAATAACAATCTTTTGCATACTGATAACAATCTGTCATTTATTTGTATCAAACTATTGTAAATTGATATCAACCTGTCATATTAAATAAATATCAACCTTTTGTAAATTGATATCAACCTATCATATATTAATCAAATATCAACCTTTTGTAAATTGTGATTAACCTATCTTATACTAATATAAAACTTTGGTATATTTATATCAACCTATCATATATTAATCTAATATCAACCTTTTGTAAATTGTGATCAACCTATCATATATTAATCAAATATCAACCTTTTGTAAATTGTGATCAACCTATCATATATTAATCAAATATCAACCTTTTGTAAATTGTGATCAACCTATCATATATTAATCAAATATCAACCTTTTGTAAATTGTGATCAACCTATCTTATACTAATATAAAACTTTGGTACATGTATATTTATATCAACCTATCACATATTGATGTCAAGCTTTGTATATTAATATCAACCTGTCGTATATTGATATCAAACTTTTAAATTGATATCAACTTGTCGTATATTTATATCAAGCTTATACCCCACTGATTAATTATACGTTCTTGCAAGATGTGAGTGCTTGTTGATCAGACATAATTCAAGATATTTATATACAGATTGTAGGAAATACGATAATTTATTCAATCTCTACGTATATCTACGTATATGTCCATGTTGAATAAATACTTACCACAAATAATATTTGAATAGCAGACGTTATAACTGTAATATCTATCAGATTCAGTGCAACCACGATTGGCTAAATCCTCATGACACGCTATCCGTTGTTTACAGCATCTATCAATGTGAGAAAAAAATATGAGAAGAGTATGGTGGCTGATTTGGTCCATTTCGTTGTTTCGACCTTTCGCTCCGAAAGGACGACATTTAGTACAGGGGATGCTTACTCCTCCATGGCACCTGATCCCACCTCTTGGGTTTCCAGAGGTCCGTGTTTGTCCATTTTTACCGGATTTGTATCTATATCCTGGACATTCTATTGATGTATACTTTGGTATCTGAAATTTTTTATATTAGTACTTCTTAATTGGCGACCTTTCGTTGTTTCGCCCGAAAGATCTATATTTTAGTTTTGTTTTGTCATAACGATCTCGTTTCGCTCGCTTGAAAATAGACAGGTTACCGTGAAGATGGAGTAAAAAAAAGACAGGAAACAAGATTTTCAAAGATGCCATTTTACTACAAACATAATTCGTTATAATTCATTTTTGTGGATCTTTTCCTACCAGTTTTATATCAAATATTATACAGTTCGCATTAATTGTCCTAAAAATGCACCTCCGTTCTAACGAACTAGAGATACGTACGTAAGTAGCCTACATCCCATTTTCTACCCCTTACCATAAAGAGCTAGATACACTTACCTATAAAATATAATTAGAATTTTACGAAACTGAAAAATGTATGACTTACGTATCTAGAGCGTCTAAAGGATTGCCTTGTCTATGAAGACTGCACCAACATCCATAGCTGTAAAAATCACCTGCTGATTTTGTATTCCATGTATACACTTTGATCATGTTATGGATTTGGAATATATTAGAGTTAACATTTTTTCCTGTAAACAAAATCAAAATGGTTCTAATATGTAAATATAATTCGGAAAAAGAAATGATAATTTATTGTAGGATTCACAGAAAGGAAATGACGGACTCCCCAGGATGATAATTTTAAATACTACATTTTCCCTGACATGGGGAGCCAAATATTTTCCCATAGGCCTCAATGCTAATTTACAAAACTTCAGGTCACTGTCACTCCCATGTTTACTAAATATGGGTCAAATAAGTACCTGTGCTGAAAGATCAATATTTTTTATAACAAAATATGCAATCAAAAGTATATATAAGTTGCCGTTGCATTTTTACTTCAAATTTTCACTTGTTTACAACTCGTAGTATTCCGCACCAAAGGAAAATATCTTTTTTCATATGACCCCTCCCTTTAAATTTTCAACCGTCAACCAATGTACTAACAATGTCCATGTATCTTTTTTATCACCTTAATTTCACTTAAAAACGGCAAAACTAATTTTTTCATTTACTGACCAATCAGATCGCAGGGCTCATTTGACCCTCTGCCCAACTTTGGTTGTCCAAAATGTCTGCGCCCATGCTGTAAACAAAGCAGATGTTTTTCCTATACAGCGGTACTTAATTAAAAGCGAAATTTGCGGATAAACAATGAAGATATCGATCCCGAAACATTTCAATTTTGTTCGGAATTCCATATGGGCGAATGAATCAATTAATGCAGTCCGTCTCACTACATCCTCGTGCGGACTGGCGTTGTGTGCATTTTTCCGAAAAACATATCGCCAGTTCTCTTAAATTTGGATTGAAATACTTACAAAGAGAAAAAGAGTACAAATATTGCAACCGAATGTAGGTAATGGTACTAACACCCATACCTAATGTGGCATTACCTCTGATATCGGTCACTTTTTAAATTCTGAGTTTTTTTGTTTGACTGTAAAGTGCTCATGCTGGATACAGTGTTTCTCCCAATATTTTTCCCAACGTGTACACGCTGCATTCAGAGTCACAGACACGAAACTTCAGCCTGATGTCTGAACTTTGTGTGAACCAGACAATGATGAAATATCATACCAGTTCGTTTTATTTGAAATCTGTATTCTCACTCACTCTCTCTCTCTCTCTCACTCACTCACTCTCTCTCTCTCATTTAAATGTTTATGCAAAAAGGATATCTCTTATTTATAATATTTCCTTAGCCAGGAATAGATGATATATTACGCACTTTGTTGACATAAAATATTTTTTCGTATAAAAGAAAGGTAAATGACACACGATATCATATTAAACCTTAGGGTGTCAATGGAAGCCTTTTAAAAAATACGTATGCTACAAAAGCTAGTATATCCTTATTTGCATATTCATTCATCACCATTCAGCAATCATATTTCACTATACGTCTCTACACTCACTCACACACATTAACAGATTTGACTTCTCGGCGTCGATTTCCATTGACTGCGGGTACTGTCATGAGCCAATCAGAACGCGGCCAACAATCGATCACGCATCGACCATATGATTTAGGGGAAAGAAAACACAGAATAATGCCGGCGACGTGCAAGCATTGCCACGAGTCTTTTCATTGTCTAAAGTAAGGGGACAGTGTCGGATCGATCAAAGTGAAATTTTAGATCGACTCTAGATATCGCCACCAGTGACCGCCAAATATGAAATGTAATCTGTCCAGGTGTTTGAGGAACGACACCTTGACTTGAGAAGATGGTTTCAGAAGTATGTCAATCCCATAACTTTCTATGTTAAATGAAGTTAACCTTTTTCCATTAACTGTGGCAAATTACTTCTTATGTCAATCCATGGCAAATCTGTTTAGCAGAAATTTAAGTCTATTCATTTATATCTGGATTTTTATATAAAAATAGAAATGTAAGCTTATTTTAGAGAAGCAAACATTTTTTAGCAGTAAATATAACGTTGCTACCACTTACTATGAAATAATACTTCAATTTTTGTTTGCCACTTATAAACACATTGCAAACCAATTTAGAAAGACTTCCCCACAGAAATTTGCAAATTATTTCTTTGAATATGTTAATCAGGTAAATTATTTCAAAGTATTTTTTATCATAGAAAGCTATGGAAAATGGTAGTGTTTGATACAAATGTCCTTATGCGGTCTTATACACAAAAAATAGTCCAGAGTTAAAGATTTGATAAAACCCCACTATCAAGTGTTTTGTTTAACATCAGAATGTGGTTTCTAAAGTAAGGGGACAGTGTCGGATCAATATAAAAATTTCAGATACCAAAGTATAAATCAATAGAATGTCCAGGACATAGATACAAATCCGGTAAAATGGACAAACACGGACCTCTGGAAACCAAGAGGTGGGATCAGGTGCCATGGAGGAGTAAGCATCCCCTGTCGACCGGTCACACCCGCCGTGAGTCCAAAGAAATCTAAAGAAATGACATTCTAATTTTTGTATTATGCACAACATATCTTATCTCATAGTCCTCACCGGAAAAAGATATACAGGATGTATTGGACAAATATTTTATCCAAGCACTGTCATTGAAGAAGTTTTCCTGTCCAATAACTAGGCAAAATTATCAGTAAACTTTATCCAAGTCATTCGATTGTTTGTTTGTTTGTTTATTGTTGTTTAACGTCCCACTGAAGAATTTTTCACTCATATGGAGACGTCAGCAAATGGCCTATGCTCAGCACCTACGGCGATTGAGCAGTGAGGTCCTTTAACGTGCCGACACCTAATGTGACTGTACTGTCTCATCCAAAGGACAGGAAACCAACCTCCCGCCGGCTGGACTCGAATACACGACCTCACGAACAAGAGTCGAGCTCTACCGACTGAGCCAGGTCGGCTCCCAAGTCATTCGAGATCTCTTTTATATGAATCACCGTACCAGATTTGGATTAAATTAAAGGAAAGAAGAAACACACTCGTTATTCAATGACAACCAAAATATTGCAAACAAACAGACAAATAAAAACGGATAAACAAACAGACAAATAAGAACGGTTAAACAGACAAAGAATAACAGATAACCATCTAACAGACACATAAAAACAAATAAACAAACAGACAAATAAAAACGGATCAACAAACAGACAAATAAGAACAGTTAAACAGACAAATGATAAAGGATAACCATCTAACAGACAAATAATAACGGACAACCATCTAAAAGACAAATAAAAACGGATAACCATCTAACAGACAAATAAAAACGGATAACCATCTAACAGACAAATAAAAACGGACAACCATCTAACAGACAAATAAAAAGGGGAAAACAAACTAACAGATAAATAAAAAAGGATAACCATCTAACAGACAAAAAAAACGAATAACCATCTAACAGAAAAATAAAAACAAATAACCATCTAACAGACAAATAAAAACGGATAACTATCTAACAGACAAATAAAAACGGATAACTATCTAACAGACAAATAAAAAGGGGAAAACAAACTAACAGATAAATAAAATAGGATAACCATCTAACAGACAAATACAAAAGGATAAACAGACAAATAAAAACGGATAACCATCTAACAAACAAATAAAAACGAATAACCATCTAACAGACAAATAAAAATGGATAACTATCTAAAAGACAAATAAAAACGGATAACCAAAAACGGATAACCATCTAACAGACAAATAAAAAAGGATAACCATCTAACAGACAAATAAAAACGGGAAAGCAAACTAACAGACAAATAAAAAAAACCAGACCAACACAACATTATATGATCAGAGTTAAATCATACCTCTGCATAAGGGAACCATCCAAATAGATGTTAGTATCGGTATAACTAGGGTCCAATTCATCATCTGAAAGGGTGAGAGACATCAATTTTCGCTTCTGTCAAAAGAAATATAAAGCGTGGTCACTATGTAATATGTAGTGCATTATGGTATTTGATCTCATTGAAATTACGTTACTTACAAAAATGAATCGTTATGACAATTATTCAATAAATTCTGTAGTGAAGCTAAAATGGCATATAGAAGTAATAATAATAATAAAAATAATAATAATAATAATAATAATAATAATAATAATAATAATAATAATATTATTAGTAATAATAATAATAATAATAATAATAATAATAATTATAGTAATAATAATAATAATATTAGTAATAATAATAATAATAATAATAATAATAATAACTAGAGCTGAGCTTTTTGCTGAAGCAAAAAGGGGTCATCCGACCATAGCTGAGGCTACAGCTTTGATAAAGCTTCAGCTGAGCAACAGAGCAAAGCTCAGAAGCTACAGCTTTGATACAGCTTCAGCTGAGCAACAGAAAAAAGCTTAGAAGCTATGACCCCGAGACCGAAGTCAGATTCTCAAAGACAAATCTTGATATTTTGAGCTATTTTGAGTTGAAATATTCAAAGTGAGCTGTGACCTTGACCTTTTATCCGATGACCTTGAAACTTCACAGTTGTGTTCTTCAGCCCATTCCCTACAAATCTTCAACACTAACGTATATATAAAAGTTCTATAGTTTTTGAGCTATTTTGAGTTGAAATTTTCAATTTGAGCTGTGACCTTGACCTTACATAGCATAACCTTGAAACTTCACACATGTATTCTTTAGCTCATTCCCTACAAATCTTCAACACTAATATATTATAAAAGTTCTATAGTTTTTGAGCTATTTTGAGTTGAAATTTTCAATTTGAGCTGTGACCTTGACCTTTGATCGGATGACCTTGAAATTTCACACATATTTTCTTCGGCATATTGCCTACAAATCTTCAACACTAACATATATATAAAAGTTCTATAGTTTTTGAGCTATTTTGAGTTGAAATTTTCAATTTGAGCTGTGACCTTGACCTTTCATCAAATGACCTTGAAATTTCACACATGTGTTCTTCAGCTCATTCCCTACAAATCTGCAACAGTAATATATATATAAAAGTTCTATAGTTTTTGAGCTATTTTGAGTTGAAATTTTCAATTTGAGCTGTGACCTTGACCTTTCATCGGATGACCTTGAAATTTCACACAAATCTTTATCAGCTCATTCCCTACAAATCATCAACACTAACATATATATAAAAGTTCTATGGTTTTTGAGCTATTTTGGGTTGAAATTTTCAATTTGAGCTGTGACCTTGACCTTTGATCCAACGACCTTGAAACTTAATATCAAAATTCCTCATCGAATTATCTACATATCTTGTACAGTAACAGGTATATAAAAGTTTCACCGTTTTCGAGCTATTTTCAATTGAAATTTTTAGAGAAATTTCAAACTCACCTGTGACCTTGACCTTTTATCCGATGACCATGAAATTTCGTATGAATATTTATCAGCCTATTCTCTACAAATCACTCATGTATATATCTATACTAAAATCTGATAGTTCTAGAGATATTGAGATTTTAAATTTTCAAAGGTCTCTGTGACCTTGACCTTAAAAACTGTGACCTTGAAACTTTTTGAACTTGTGCAGCTCATGAAACTGAACAACTTTCTCATGCATATGTCTATAGTAAAGATTCTTAGTTACTGAGATATTTTGACTTTTGTATCATTTTTAGCTGACAAAATATGAACCCTTTTTTCAGACCCTAGCGAGCTTTTTTCAGGGGACAGTCAGATCAAATTTGAAATATTCCTGCACAATTTCAGTCTTTGCTCTTCCAGAAAATCCAAACAGATTTACTCTAGCTTCAGTAGTTCCTGAGAAAAATGTGCCACAAAATGGGACATGTGAAAAATGAAAAGGGGAGATAACTCTGAAAATAGAGGGAATTTTGAAAAAATGAGAAAAACGGGTCTAGATTTTTTGATGATGCATAGATGCTGAAAATTTGAGCGAAATCGGATGAGCCGTTTTTGCTCTAGAGATGACACAAAATCTGGTTGGAGAAAAAAAAAAGAAGAAGAATAATAATAATCGCAATAATAGAAGGGTCATCCGACCTGAAGTCGGATGACCCTAATAATCGCAATAACAATAGGGTCATCCGACCTGATGTCGGATGACCCTAATAATAATCGCAATAACAATAGGGTCATCCGACCTGATGTCGGATGACCCTAATAATAATAATAATCGCAATAACAATAGGGTCATCCGACCTGAAGTCGGATGACCCTAATAACTAGAGCTGAGCTTTTTGATACAGCTTCAGCTGAGCAACAGAGCAAAGCTTAGAAGTTGTGACCCTGAGACCGAAGTCCGATCCTCAAAGACCAATCTTGATATATTGAGCTATTTTGAGTTGAAATGTTGAAAGTGAACTGTGACCTTGACCTTTGATTAGATGACCTTGAGACTTTCCTCAAATATTCTTCAGCACATTGTCTACAAATCTCCTTAGCAACAAGTATACAAAAGTTCTATAGTTTTTAGCTATTTGGAGCTGAAATTTTCAATTTAACCTTTGACCTTGACCTTCGATCGGATGACCTTGAAACTTCACACATATGTTCTTCAGCTCATTCCCTACAAATCATCAACACTAACCTATATATAAAAGTTCTATAGTTTTTGAGCTATTTTGAGTTGAAATTTTCAATTTGAGCTGTGACCTTGACCTTTCATCGGATGACCTTGAAACTTCACACATATGTTCTTTAGCTCATTCCCTACAAATCATCAACACTAACCTATATATAAAAGTTCTATAGTTTTTGAGCTATTTTGAGTTGAAATTTTCAATTTGAGCTGTGACCTTGACCTTTCATCGGATGACCTTGAAACTTCACACATGTGTTCTTCAGCTCATTCCCTTCAAATCTCCAACACTAACATATATATAAAAGTTCTATAGTTTTTGAGCTATTTTGAGTTGAAATTTTGAATTTGAGCTGTGACCTTGACCTTTGATCCAACGACCTTGAAACTTCACATATAAGTTTTTCAGCTCATTTCCTACAAATCTCTAACACTAACCTATATAATGATCGAGTTTCAGATTACAGACTGCCGTAGCCTTTCCTACGCGTAATAATAATAATAATAAGAGCCAAGCATAGTTCAAAATTTGAATCCTTCACTGGCATTTAGTGACGTCTCTATATAAGTGTAAGATTCTTGAATGGGATGTAAAACAAACAACCCAATCACCTAGAGATCTTCAACAATAACATATACAAATTATATAGATTTTGAATTGAATTTGTCAAGGTGAGCTGCAACCTGAACCATTGATCCAATGACCTTGCAAATTTACACAAATATTTTTTTCATCACATTGCCTACTATATCAAAGTTGTATAATTTTATGAAATTTTCAGATTGAACTTTGACCTTGACCTTTGCTCCATTGACCATTACGCTTCACATACAATTCTTTCATCAAAATTCCATTCATCTAATCATGAACAATTAGATTTGTTTAAAGATTTCAGTTTTCGAGTTATTTTGAGTTGAAAGTTTAAGATAATTTTCAAACTCAGCTGTGACCTTGACCTGTAATCCAATGACTTTGAAAGTTAACACAAATATTCTTCAACATATCATACAAATTATCGACAGCAGCCTCTATATAAAAGTTTTGGGGACATTTAGATTTGAATTTTTCAGATAATTTTCAAACTAAGCTGTGGCCTTCAATATAGTTTTTAGCTATTTTGAGTTGAAATTTTCAAATGAGCTGTGACTATGACCTTTGATCCGATGACCTTCAAACTTCACATGCCAATTTTTCACCAGATAACCTTGAAACTAACCACAAATATTCTTCAGCACATTGTCTACTAATCTCCTTCAGCAACATGTGAAATTTTCAGTTTGAGCTGTGACCTTGACCGTGGAATTAACGACCTAAAACTCTCCCACAAATATTCTACAGTACATCATTACCTGCAGATCTTCTACAGAAACATCTATACAAAAAGTTGAAATTTTCAAATTGAACTGTGACCTTGACCTTTCTTCCAATGACCTTGAAACTTTCCACAAGTATTCATCAGCTCATTCCCTACAAATTATCTACAGTAACCTATATATAAATGTTCTACAGTTTTGGGGCTATTTTAAGATAAAAATTTCTATTGAAACTTCAGATATGTTTTTCAGCTCATTCCCTACAAATCATCAACACTAACCTATATATAAAAGTTCTATAGTAATTCACACATATTTTTTTCAGCTCATTCCCTACCAATCATGTACACTAACCTATATATAAAAGTTCTATAGTTTTTGAGCTATTTTGAGTTGAAATTTTTAATTTGAGCTGTGACCTTGACCTTTTATCGGATGACCTTGAATAATTCAATAATAATTTAATAGGATGACCTTGAAATTTCACACATATTTTCTTTATCTCATTCCCTACAAATCACCTACAATAACATATTATAAAAGTTCTATAGTTTTTGAATAAACTTTGGAGAAAAAATCCTCATCTAATTATCTATATATCTTGTACAGTAACAGGTATATAAAAGTTTAACTGTTTTCGAGCTATTTTCAATTAAAATTTTTTAGAGAGTGACCTTGACCTTTCATAATAATAAGTTGCGGAGAAAATTCACCCACAAAATGGGACATGAAAAAAGTGATAAAGGGAGATAACTCGGGAAGGAAAGGAAATTTTGGGAAAATTTCAAAAACCTATCTGTAGATTGTTGCTGTCCACAAGCGCTGAAAATTTGAGCAAAATCGGCTGAGCCGTTTTTGCTCTAGAGCTGACACAAAATCTACTAGGAAAAAAAAAAAATAATAATAATAATAACTAGAGCTGAGCTTTTTGCTGAAGCAAAAAGGGGTCATCCGATTACAGCTGAGAACAGAGCAAAGCTAATAGAGCAAAGCTCAGAAGCTATGAAGACCGAAGTCCGATAATTATAGCTGTGACCTTGACCTTTGATATGACCTCCAAACTTTCCACAAATAGTCTAATCTCCTTCAGAAACATGTAATGTAAATATGTGAGTTGAAATTAAAAAATGAGCTGTGACCTTGACCTTTAGTACCTACACCTCATAATTTGTTCCTCAGCTTAATACAAATCATTAAACCAATAATAATACCTTTCATCGGATGACCTTGAAACTTCACACATATAATAATAATAATAATTCTATAAGCTATAATATTTTCAATTTGACAACAATAATTTCACACAAATAACATTAATAACAATGATAATGTTAAAATTAATAATATTGATAATTATTCTTACTATAACCATTATTATCAATAACAGTAATCGAAAACTTCACACATAAGTTGTTTAAAACAATAACCTACTATTTTGAGTTGAAATTTTCTACAACAATAACAAAACAAAAAAATTCCTCATCGCAACAATATCATCTATCAACAATATTCGACATGCAAATATTTTTCACAATTTCCTACAATTACAACAAGTGTTCTAGAATATTGAGATTTTAATATCTCTGTGACCTTGAAAATCACGTGATGATTATTCATGATTATCATATAGTAAAAAAAGCTAAAAATATGACCCTTTTTTCACCTTAAAATTGGATCAAAATGTCCACACAGCCTTTGCCCTTTCAGAAAATCAAAACGTTTTAGTTGCTTACAAAAAAAGTTTAGTATTACATTGTAATGTAAAACGCTCCAAATCGGCTGATCCACATGTGTATAGATTTCGGATTATTTTAATCAATTTCATCCGATCCCCTAATAATGACACAATTGATAACATTAATTGATTGTCGTGCACATTCATTTACTGTTTACTGACAGAAAAAATAGACTTACCTTAAAATTATCAAATGACACACAAAACGTTTTCTTAGGAAAAATCGTTTTTTATTTTTATTTTGATCCAAACTTTATCGTGACATACATTACAGCTAAAAAATCGTTCCTTAGTAAACTTTAAGATAAACTTAAGATACACTTCATTTAAAATTTAAATCTCGGACTGAAATTAATTTAACATGTTTAATATTCAAATTTGTTTCAATCGAACAGAGGGAAACAAGAATCATATAAAGAAACTCAAAACACAAGTTTATCGTTTGTGTCCATTAAAGTTGACCTGAATGTAAACAATGCTAAGGAACAAAATTATGGCGAACTTTTGATTAATGTGTTTGTTTAATTTTTGTTTAATTTTTTGGACATAATTGAACTTGAGAAATGAATGCGAACAAACAAAACTATTGGTTTGTGGCAAATCCTTATTTAGACAATATCTATCTAAAGATAAGAAAAAACAGTTAATGTTTCTTTTTTTGTATTTTGAGCATATTTAGTGTAATTTTGATGAATGTGATCAAAATTCCTGTTTTGTTTAAATTGTGTTATAAGAAATCTGTAATCATCTAATGGTGGTAGATAGGTGTTTGCTCAAGTAAGCAATGTGACTACACAGGTATAATGTTTGCTCAAGTAAGCAATATGACTACACAGGTAATGTTTGCTCAAGTTAACAATGTGACTACACAGGTATAATGATTGCTCAAGTACGCAATGTGACTCCACAGGTATAATTTTTGCTCAAGTAAGCAATGCGACTACACAGGTATAATGTTTGCTCAAGTAAGCAATGTGACTCAACAGCTATAACGTTTGCTCAAGAAAGCAGTGTGACTACACTGGTATAATGTGACTTTTATTATTATGTTTTTACTGCACAGGTGACTTTCACTTTTTGTATTTTAATTTTGTCATATTGCTGTTTTTGTCTGTTCTTCTGTTGGTGATATGAAGTTTTGTCTCAATTGTGATTTCAAACCATTTTATGGAATAATATAGGTACACAGTTGTATGTGTATTTTGTCTCTTCTTTTTTGATATATTTCTTTAGTTATTTATCTATTTCAATAGTTGATGGTATACTTAATTTTCATATGCTTGTTTGTTAATTTGGTTTGTTCTTGTAAAAAATTCATAAATTTTCATGTGGATTTTGAGTGTTTTAATGGACTTTTCAAGGAAAGGACAGAAAGAAGAATAATAAAAGGATTGAAAAGATTGGCATGTAATAGTCATGTAAGAATATTATTGGTAAATTAAAGATAATTTCAACATTAACAAATATATTATTGTTGACTCTGTATTCCATTTCTCTGCCATTTCAAGTAGATTAATGAAAGGTGAACTGTAATTTTGATTGATTCCAACATCAATTTTCATAGGTCTTCAAGGCATGCATTCCCCATTAATGTACAAGGCTATATCCTCGGCTAGATTCTGCATGTTGAATGGACTTTTCTCGTAGTTACCATTGACAGACGTCCGCGAGACAAAACAAAAAAAAAGAACTATGGTGGGTAGGGTATTACATCATTTGCCAAAAAAACGATCCAGATTCTAATGGGCAGGTGCTCATTTTTACTTCGGTTCTCGGTAGAGGGTATTTCGTCGTCTTGTCCCTCATAATTTCGGAGTGATTGATCAGTACTCCACTGTCGACCTTGATCATCTAAGCTTTAAATGATACGTCTAACAGCTGTAATTTGTAGGTAGGGGTGGCCTCTTTGCTCTTAAGAACAAAGGGAGCAGAATTCCTAAAACGCTTAAGATGTGAATCCACGCCGTTGAGCAAATACTTGTCTTTGCTCTTAAGAACAAAGGGAGCAGAATTCCTAAAACGTTTAAGATGTGAATCCACGCCGTTGAGCAAATACTTGTCCAGCATAAAACATCATCGTACAAGGGACCTACTAGATCAAACATCTGACTCTGCTGAGTGAATGCGTATCGGTTGGCTAATCCAACATTGCCGCCTCAGTAGGCGTCTGGATCGTCCATCTCGTCATTATCTGGATAGTATAACTGTGATTGTAACTGAGATTTTGTTGCATCATTTCCACTAGAGAGAACAAGTTTTAGTTATGCTTTTCAGGGATAGTAACTGGTGTTGTGGGAAACAAGTTTTCCGTCAATTTGTGACCACATAATTGTAGGGGTAAATTAATGATTCCCGTCTTATCTTGGACAGCAAGAGCCGTGCAATCCGCTTTACTGATCTTGCATTGCACGTACAGTGTACTGCATCTCAAATCCACGTATTCATTCCCCTGTCCTTGTAAGATAGGAGCATCATCGGAATCAAATGAGCTCACAGGTCGGCATTCGGTAATATATACTTTAATTCTACTTGATTGGGAGGATAAAGCCAGTTCTACAGGAAGCCCAGTATCGATAATGTTGTCGTTCAGAAAAGCCATTCTCATTTTTAAAGTTTTTAAATATGGTTTTTCCCCAGTCTTCTTCTTCGTGCTGCTTTCTCTCGGAACTCTTTGATGTTGTCGTATTGACGGCTGGTTTAGTTTTGATTCTCTGTTGTCGTTTGTTGGTTTTTATAGTCTTCTCTGCCACGTGAGGCATTTTGTCTTTGATAACCTCTTTCAATTCAGATTTAGCTCTTTCCTCTACGTTTGCCATTGCAGTCACTTGTTTTCCAAACGTCTTGTCGTCAATAGATTCTTTGGATGGTAAGTGTGAGTTGACAGGAATCATGTATGGTCTCCTGGAAAACATTCCACCTATCCCTCCGCCTGACCGACGGCCTCTGTATTTACCAGGTCGAAATTCCGGCCATTATGTTTTTCTAAAATGCTTTCTACACCCTTGGGTTTGACACGTAGGTTGAACCCATCATTGAATTTCAAACAACCGTTTCCTCAAGACTGGAGTCACGTTTACTTCGTCTTTTAGAAATGAAGCTGGCTGATTATTGGAGTCCTTTATATACACCCTCACGTCCTGAACTTCACCCAAGCGCAGTGGCATTTGTTGCGATTACCGTAGATATTGTTTCCCGCCTTCTTAAAAACCATCCGTCGTAAAAGAGGTAACTCTTTTGTCTCCCACTATGCTCGTCACAAATTACTGCACACATAAATATCGGGTATTGCGTAGCCCTATGTCAGATAAAATTCACAAAGCGAAACGGTCCAATGACCCGTGAGGTACAACGGTTTTGGCAAGTGCACATGAAAGTCGTCTGGTGTATTTCTGGAGTACACTCGTTGACTATCATATCATTTAAGAACCAATATGATGGTTATTTTCAATATCAATGATCGTTTACTCGTAAAATCGTCTTATTTATACCTCCTGCAGGTCCGATTTCTTGACCCAGGAATAGATCATTTTCGAGTTCTTACGAAGTCCGTTTTTTTTATCCGGATTTTTCATGCGCCGATTTAGCTTTGATATGCTTAGGGATTTCCAGTATGTGTCTTTCCTTCGATCAAGAAACAAAACGCAGTTATATCTGAAGGCCAGATTATTCTCATTAGTGCATTTATGCCAAAAACAAATTGAGGTTAACGTCTGAACTTAACACCAGAAATGAAATATTGTGACATATTGATGTATAGTATGAAATCAAGCATTTTATTTTTTAAGTGACGCAAAGACACATACCGGAAATCGCTAAGCGTAACAAAGTTGAAGCGGCGCAAGAAAAATCCGGATCCAAAACCGTATTACACAACAACTCGAAAATGATCTAGTAAATTTAGCGGGCCATTGGTGCCAAGAAACCAAAACTTCCACCTCCCCCCTTCTCTTTCTTTCCTTGGTAATGTTACCGATTTCCCAAATGGAATAGTCGTCCTTGTTGACTTTCTGCAGTTCTTGAAAGTAAGATGTACCGGATATGGGTTCGTCTGCAAAGTCTGTGGGTTTGTAGATGGGAATACCTTCACTACGGAATCGCCTACTGACTTTGAATATTTCTCCCGTCCATTTCTGATCGTATTCTCTTTGAAAAAATCGTTGCAAGTGAGATATCCTCACTCTATCGTTAATCTTAAACTTGTAACATATCTTCTTTTGTGTTTTTGGTTTTTGCCAACTTGACATTCATTGAACTCATCAATTTCTTATCAATTTTGGTTCTCTGTAAATAAGCACTGTCTTCGTTAATTTTAGTAACGTCTGCAGGTGCAAATCGTCCTAAAGGACGAGACGGCGTATAGTTGATTCTCTCTGTGATAGATTGTAATTCGTTCAGATATTTGTAAGAATGATTATGAGCAAACATTTTCCGCACTCTGTTTTCTAAATTCTGTAAGCTTCTCTCTGCAAAGATGCTCTTTGTTTCATTTTCCGTAAAAATGTGATGAACCTACCCTATTTAAAAATGCAAAAACCCATCTATTGACCTATCTATGTTTCAATACATTTTCAATACGATAAAACATACTCTAATCATAAATTCTTATTGTAATATTAAACTACTGAACAATGAACACATCTCAATCCCTTTTTCTATGAACTGCACTTAAGCATGATTTTTTTTTTAATTCATTTGGATTGCATCTATGACATTCCAGGAAACCCATCTGTTTGGGTGGCTTTCAGAATTATCACAGAACTCTATCTCGTCCAATTAATCTTTCTTCTTTTGCACATTCAACATCACTCTTTTTACGAGATTGGCCATTGGTCAAACGTGAGAGCAGCTCCCTTTTAGTTGGAACAACTCCATTCGCGTCGGATGTTGACCTGGATTACTTCGATGCATCGTATCGGTCATATTTCTACCCTTCACGGCCGTTTGTGTTCTGTACGCGTCGCCCCAAGGGTAGGTGTCACTTATCTTCTGGCTTAGACCGTGAGGTTTAACGGTCAAACAATTCTTTGTTTCTTAATAGATATCCGTAACGAAAAGAAACAGATATATCTAATTCGATTCTGATTAATACGGGTAGCTATCCGTGGAATTCTGATTTTAAAATGTGCTCTGTCAATGGCAAAATTCATCCATTCACCCTTTCTCTCTTCGAACGGAATAAATACAATTTTTACATTATCACTGAACTAAACTTTTTTTATTTGTCACGGTTAAATTCATCATGGTTCATTTAGGCATAACTCTGCGCTTCAACGGGTACTCTTCTGACCCCAGCTGTCGACAATATCTTAACCGTTCTTGGTCGCCGAAAATATACATAGTAGGGTATTATTTCAATATTGTGGTGTAATTTTGTCTATAGTTTGTTGGAATTTCTCATCAATGTTTTTATTTTTGTTTACATCTGTGGTTAACGAACCAGAACATTTCCATTTCATCTATAAAATTCTATAGCCTACATGAGTAAACCAAACTGTGAAAAGAAATTTCTATTGTAAAGCATCCTACCTTGACGTTAATGAATCTTTATCTAATGTCTTTATCAAAATTTCTTTCATTGAAAAGAAATGCTGGGCGTAGATTAACTCGGACTATAAAAAAGGGATATAAATACTGACAGAGCTATTCTGTCTATAAAAAAGTGATCGCATTGTGTACTGTCACCAGTGAAATCTGTAAAACGAACTGTGGATAGTGCATCAGAAATGTATATTTTTTTCCTTACATTTGTACATGCTCAGGTTTAAGAATTGAAGATCTATGCTTGAACAAAAAGAAAATGCATCATAAATATATGATCGACATTGTTTACATTGAGCATGCTTTGTAGCCATTTTGGATTGCACAATCTTGCGCTATACATCTATAATTGGACTACCGCCATTGTTATGGCATCATAAATCTATAAATAGACCCCCGCCATCTTTATGACGTCATAACTCTATAATTGGACCCTCCGCCATCTTGAATTGCACAACATTTACGAAATATATCCATCTATAAGGGTGTATATGCAGCAACCATTCCAAACATCGGATCACTCTATTATTGTTTCTGAGGATGAGTCCTCCGATGATTCACCTGAATTGCATGCACCCCCCCTCAACCACATGCCCCCCCCCCCCCCGAGCTACCTGACATACCTCTTAAAATCATGATTCCCCCTCATTCCTCAGTATCAGATCCTCCACAGCATAATGAATCATCTTCTAATCCTTTTCCACCACAAATGATTAAAAATCGTATCAGGAAGTTTACGTGTGCAATCGACCCAAGCGGGATAGACAACTTCCTGCAAAATTCTGTGATTTTGGGATGTGATATTCCGTGATTTTGTGATGTGATGTTCCGTGATATTGTGATGTGATGATATTGTTTATACTATTGCATTATGTGTTGGGGCAGACTAATCCCAGTAGTCTGAGGAAAGGATTTCCAGTGATAACTACCCTTTTAGTATGTGCTTATTCAGCTATTATTATGTTTAATGTTTCAGAGACAAACCACACATATATTTCAAATATATATTTTGTTATAAGATTCTGGGTCTACATAGGCAGGGCATTTAGCTCTATCTTTAACATAAACGTTGATAGATTGGCTTTCCTAGTTAGACATTTCTCTGATTCCATATCAGTAGTAGTTACATAAATGCATGTTCTCTATCTTGAAATCCATATCATATATACATGAAATGTATTATTAGTTATCATTGTTATGTAACATCGGGTTCGGCCTGTTGGTGAGCCCGCATCCTCAACCATGTGTTTTCATTCATTAAATTACGCTATCACCAACACGGTAGGTTTTGAGTTCTTTATGGGACAGTAAACTGAATGGAGTGATATTCCTACACTGGCGAAGTTCAATTACTTGGTGACTTCGATAACTGCAATTACTTCAATACTTTGCGATGTGGTTTTAGCTTAAATCAAATATATGTATATCGTTCATAAATTATTGTCCACAGAATTATTATCAAAGTCATATACTAATCTAGTCAAGTAAAGCCAGGATCTCCAAAATAAAGACGTGGAACTTAAATGTCACAAGGTCTTCGAATTCACAAATACATATAGTTCTTTCAATCAAGTACTTCATCGTGAATAAACAGCACTTGTAAATAAACAGTTGATATTCTAGGTGACGATCACTGATTTGTATGCACTCAAGGAGAACAAGTAAACAATTTCTCTCTGGTAGTTTCTCAGATAAATTAATTTCAGTAATTGAATTTGTTTTTATTAAATAAAACAATTTGATATCAACCGTGTTGCAAATATAATAACGGTCATAAAACGAAGGACAATTGCGAATCCAAAACGAGATAGGACCAGGTGATCGGAAGGGGTCAGAGTCCCCTTTTAGCAAGCTACGTCCGTCACAGATGTTCCATGAAAAGGTAAGTGACACGTTGATTAAATAAACAAACACTAACACAGACGGGGGGTTGGCGGCCGGGCTGTGCGATAGACGCGGCGATTTCGGCTTTCCCATCGTGGGTTTTCCACATTTGGGTAGTGATGCCCCTCACTCGCCTGCATGTGGAGTTTGTGTTTCACATGTGATCCGATATGCCAGGGCGTGCACAACATATGAAGATTTCATATACAGAGGTGGGCTGCTCACTGGCAGGTTGTTGGCACGGGGGTGTCGGGGGCCGCATTTAATGTCAGCGTTCCGCGGATTTTGTGGTCGGTGTGGTGGTCTTGTTTGCGACTGCTCTGTTTCGCTGGGTGGGGTGTTGGGTTGCCTTTTCGTTGGCGGTTGTTGAGACGTCTGTACCAATTGTGACGAGGATACACTCCTCACGTGTTTCATTGGACTTGGCTGTGGACTCGCGGCGGGTGTGACCGGTCGACAGGGGATGCTTACTCCTCCATGGCACCTGATCCCACCTCTTGGTTTCCAGAGGTCCGTGTTTGTCCATTTTTACCGGATTTGTATCTATGTCCTGGACATCCTATTGATTTATACTTTGGTATCTGAGATTTTTATATGTATTTCCATGCATCTAATTTCCTTTTTGTTCGTTTATTTGTCAAAGTTATCTTTTACATCACTCTAAAAACTACTTGAATTACATTAAAAATACTCTACAACGTTAAACAAATAAACTTCCTCATTTTCAGAAGTGAGCTCTATATCTAGATGGAAGGTAATTGGAAAAGAAAGAGCATTTTGATACCTTCGTCGGATTGTAAAAGTCGCTCTCTCTCTCTCTCTCTCTCTCTCTCTCTCTCTCTCTCTCTCTCTCTCTCTCTCTCTCTCTCTCTCTCTCTCTCTCTCTCTCTCTCTCTCTCTCTCTCTCTCTCTCATGGTGGAAGGAAATCCTAATTAGCTCAATAAAACTAAAACATACTTTCCATAAGGTATATATTTATTTACGTCCAATAAACTGAATTTTGTATGCTTTAAGAATCGGTGAACTGTATCCAATTTTATAGGACTATATACAGATACGAATGTATTATGATGCATCGGGTTCAAAGAAAACTAGGTTGTGATTGATAAATATAATCTAGGTGTAAAATTTGGTTTTTACTCTTCTGAATTAGAAGATCAAATTTCGTTATTTGTTGATAATAAGGCATAATCAATACTGACAACAAAACAACTTTACAAATACCTCTGTCATATGAAAAGGTTCAAAATTAAACATACTTTCCACAAGGCATATATTCATTTACGCTCCATAAACTGAATTTTGTATGCTTTAAGAATCGGTAAACTGTATCTAATTTTATATGACTGTATACAGATACGAATGTATTACGAAAGGAATCAAAAGAAATATGCAAATAGGGGTAGTCAGGAAGTTCAATTTAAAGTAGATGTCCCAGTGTATATTAAAAATCAGAGGAAAACTAGATATTAACTAGATAATAAATGGACACCTTATTACAGGATAATAGAAGAGAAAGGACCTTTAAGTTTTATAGTTAAAAACCAATTGACAGAAACTACAACTAAAACACACGCTAGACATCTTAGGTTAGCTAATCTAGATAATTGGGAGATACCCCATGACAAACTAAACAAACCATTAAGAAAATCAACCTATGTAGTACCCCCAGATTCAGAATCTTCAGATGAAGATGTTGATAAGGTTAAAGGTGAACATATTATAAAAAGGTCTCGACGTATTCGAGATGATTCAGATAGTGAAGATAATATTCCTTTATCAGAATTACAAAGAATGTACAGGAATACAAAAATAGAAGATAGGGAAACACAAACGCAACATGATAATGATACAGAAAACAAAGAAATAAATGAGGTTAAAGGTCATAAAAAGTTAGTAGATGAGATAGACCCTAATTTAAAAGGGATGTTGATAACATTAAATTCAGCTTTTGATAACATGTGTCAGAAATGTTTGATAACATGTGTAAAACAATGCAAAATTTTAAGTGGTAACTAAATATAATAATAGGCAGATAATCAAAACAAAATAAAACATTCTTATATAAAAGTAATACTTTAGTAAAATATAATAGATACCAAATGTTAGAAGATTGTTTTGGTTATTGTCTATATTTTTATTTCAACAACAATGATTTTGACAGTTATACTATTTATGTTTAGAAAACAACATTAAAATGAAGTATATGTATAGGTGTTTTGGACCTCTTGTTAAAAAGAAAAATAATAAAGATAAGTGGTCAAATGATAGGGGAAACGAAGAGTTTAGTCTTCCACACAGCCAGTCACACTGTATACCAAACAGTCAACCACAAACAAGCTGTATATCAAGAGACAATCGAGTCAATGACATTTTGAGTTTTCTACATAATCACATACATCAACAAACACCAGTCACGATAGAAGTACCAAGTGAACTTATTGACATAATTGTTAAACAAAAG
Organism: Atrina japonica; assembly: GCA_030159075.1. Lineage (NCBI taxonomy): Eukaryota > Metazoa > Mollusca > Bivalvia > Pterioida > Pinnidae > Atrina > Atrina japonica. The sequence goes on from BROG01000285.1 coordinate 104,645, forward strand.
AAATCAGACGCATACAAAGACAAGTGATTAATTAATATATGTATGTATATGGACGAAAAATATAACATTAAACCAGTAGCTGAAAAAAGATGAAAATGATGAACTAAATGACATAGAAATGGCGATATTTGATAAAATTCAAGAAGAAAAAGTACAGAAGACAGGCGATGTGACGCCAAAGGAACAAAATGTAGATGAGCTACCTGACGGAAGATCGTTAACAGATGTTGAAATCAGTGACCACGATTGGTTTCGAGCAAGAAACCCGATCATAAACTTGGTCGGAAATAGCTTCAAATATTCAAGTAGTCAAAGGAAACGAAAAATCGACCGCAAACTTTTAATCGACTCGTAAGGAATTTATAACAATCAAACTGAAAATATCACAGTGCTATGTGAGAGAATTTTAAACAAGGTATTTAGTCAACTAGTTGTTCCAGTCAAATTTCAGGTGTTGGTTATGAAGTTAGCACACGATTCTTTGCTGGCAGGACATTAAGGTACGCAGCGTACATTGACTAGAGTAACGTCGGAGTTCTTCTGGCCTGGTGTACAGAGTGACATACGCCTATTTTGTCAATCGTGCGATGTCTTCCAACGAACACTTCAGAAAGGTAAAGTAAGTAGAGTACCATTAGAGCACATGCCTTTGATAGACGAACCTTTCAAACGAGTTGCAGTGGATTTAGTAGGTCCATTGAGTCCGACAACAGACAGAGGTAATAGATACATTTTAACCTTAGTTGATTATGCAACCCGGTACCCCGAAGCTATTGCTTTACCGAGTAAAGAGACAGAGAGGGTAGCTGAAGCTCTTATGGATATGTTTTCCAGGATAGGTGTGCCCCGTGAAATGTTAACTGATATGGGTACCCAATTTACATCTTCCCTTATGTCAGAGGTAAGCCGTCTTATTTCACTTAGACAGTGGACAACTACTCCTTACCATCCAAGTTGTAACGGATTAGTTGAACGTTTTAATGGCACGTTAAAACAAATTCTTAAGCGTCTATGTGCAGAAAAACCAAAAGATTAGGACAAGTACTTCAGCACAGTATTGTTTGCGTATAGAGAGGTTCCACAGGAGAGTCTTGGTTTTTCACCATTTGAACTAGTGTATGGTAGGTCTGTGCGTGGTCCAATTTCTATTTTGAAGGAGCTATGGACCAAAGATATCAATGATAATGATGTTAAGACAACCTATCAGTATGTCGTTGATCTGAAGGAGAGATTAGAATCAATGGCTCAGTTGGCTAAAGACAATCTTCAGAAATCGGCACAGCGTTATAAGAAACACTATAAACGAAAACCAAAAGGAGGTCTTTGAAGGTGGGTGATAAAGCTCTTGTTTTGCTACCAACAGAAATTAACAAATTGCTATTTTAGTGGAAAGGCCGATACGTGGTAACAAAGAATGTCAATAAAGTAGACTACCAGTTAAATGTGAAAGGTAAAAGTAAAACTTTTCATATAAACTTACTGAAGAAATATTTAGAGAGATCCAAAACTGACGTGGTCCAAGTACTCACAGAAGACAGAGTATTCTGTACGGTAAATGTAATCGTTGTCGACTGTGTTGACGATGAAATACAAGAAGGTAAGTTAGAGGTATATCCTTTGTCAAAACAAACTGTAAGTTCAGTAGCAGATTTAAGTCCCTTGCTAAATGCAGGTGAATAAAAACAGCTGTTGAGTTTACTTCAGAGGTATGATGATGTTTTCAAAGATGAACCAGGACGTACTAATGTATTAGAACATGAAATAAGACTGGTAAGTGAAAAGCCGATACAGGTAAAAATCGTCAAGTTCAATATACGATGCAGGAAACGATAAACAAAGGTTAGTGAAATGTTAGATATGGACATCATAGAACCCTCAGAATCACCTTATTGCTCCCCTATTGTACTCGTGCCAAAGAAGGCCGGTACACACCGTTTTTGTATTGATTTCAGACTCTTGAATAGCCAGACAGTGTTTGATTCTGAACCAATGCCTGGTCCTGATGAAATGTTTTCAAAACTTTCAGGACATAAATATTTTTCCAAGATTGGTCTATTTAAAGGGTACTGGCAAGTCAAACAATCAGATGAGTCGAAAAATAAAACTGCATTCAGAACGGGTAAATGGGTATTCCAATTTAAAGTAATGCCCTTCGGGTTAGTTATAGCCCCAGCTACATTTTCACGCCTATTGCGTAGAGTTCTGCATGGTATGAAAAACATAGACAATTTCATAGACGATATTTTGGTCTTCAGTCCTTCATTTCAACAGCATATTCATACACTTGATGAACTTTTTCAGCGTCTGAGAAACGCAGGACTAACGGCTAAGCCAGGTAAATGTTCGTTCGCCTACCCGAGTCTAGTGGTTCTAGGTCATGTTGTTGGCAATGCGCAGCTTAATCCGTGTTCTGACAAGGTTCAGGCAGTACAAAATGCACCGAGGCCTGAGACAAAGAAACAGCTACGGTCGTTTCTTGGTCTTTGTGGGTTTTATCGAAAGGTTGTGCCAAATTTCTCACACATCGCCCTACCCGTTACAGACTTGACTTAAAAAGGTTGTCCTACCAAACTTATGTAGGAACAGAATCATGAATTAGCTTTCTAATCGTTAAAAGCAGCCTTAACTAAGTTTCCAATCTTAAAGTTGCCAAATCTTGAGGAAACGTTCGCACTTCAGACTGATGCTTCTGATAGAGGTTTAGGAGCTGTTTTGTTACAAAGCGAACAAGGTCAAAAGTTACCCATTGCATATGCTAGCAGGAAATTGAAAGAGAGTGAGCGAGCGTATTCTACAGTGGAAAAAGAGTGTTTAGGAATAGTATGGGGAGTCCAAAATTATCTGTATGGACGAGAGTTCATTTTAGAAACTGACCATAGTCCATTGATATACCTCAATAAGTCAAAGGTCACCAATCCTAGACTGATGCGGTGGACACTCTGTCTACAGCCCTACCGGTTTAGAATCAGGGCTATAAAAGGCTAAGATAATGTAGGTGCAGATTATTTAAATCGAATGTAGATCTGAGTGAAAACATTCAAACTGTTTTATGTACTTGTTTTATGATATTAATGTATGTTGTAAAGCACTTCGTACTTTTTGAAAAGGGGAGGTAATTGTCAATTGTCAATTCATGTTGATTTATCATTGGTACAGTTGAATTTTATCTGTAATACTAATCGAACACACTTGTACCCCGCGAGGAGCCTCTGCTTCTTACCTCTATATACCTGTAATTGTACCTCAACTTCACTGGACACCCGGTTTACCTAGTCCGTGCTTTTTTAATTTCGACGTGGCATTTCAAAGAGTAGGATGTTTTCGTATATTGTTGTATGTGTATTATATACGTCCAATAACTTCTAATATTTTCTGAGATTTACAGTTTCTGATAAAAGTATATATATGTAAACTGGTCCAGCTTCTCTGAGGTAAGCACGTTTTTATTGTTTTATTTATAGAATATGATATTATCTAATATTACGGTCCTAAAACTTCCAAATAAGGACATTCTGTAGTATGAAATTGTATATATAACTTGTACATATTAAATCATTTGTATATTGTTGAATTCTATATATTCTGGTTAGTAACGGTGGGCAGTTTTGGTCATAAGTAATGAGTACGTGTAGTGTATGGCTTATGTGCCGTAATTCTATTTCTAATGTGATAGTAAATGTGTAGTGTAAAGCCGCCAGTGTTTTGTATTTATTTCTAGTATAATGTTGAATGTGAAACGTTTAGCTACTATTGCAGTTGTAATTATCATTATTGCAAGCGTGTCAATAATTACTGTGTAAAGTAATGCAGCCTGTGCCAGTAAACGTTATGCTAGTTATATGTAAGTGTGTAGCCGCGCTAGTGCAACGTAAATATATTAATATATATTATGTAAAAGAGACAAATACTGCCTCTGCTTGGATTCGAACCTAGGACCCCTGGTTTACAAGTCTGGTGCTCTACCGACCGAGCTGAAGGGGAAACCCCACTAGTTCAAGCTAGTAGGAACACCATATAACTAACCCTGCCACATTATCCCCTCCATTGAAAGAGTCGTCCCGACTCTGTTAGAGGTAGCTATCACCTGTGGGGCGATTCAAGGATAATCACTTTCACATTACCAGGAAGAACCCAGGTCCCAACGTGGGGCCATTGTAAAAGAGACAAATACTGCCTCTGCTTGGATTCGAACCTAGGACCCTTGGTAGTAGGAACACCATATAACTAACCCTGCCACACCTATTCCTAGCTATTGGAGTTGTGATACCGGAAGGACACCAGGTTGGGTGACATAAAGATACGTGATATGGACGCAGGTCGATGTACCAGAACTGACACCGGGTTGTTTGTAATATAATGTTTTCGATCCAATAAACAATTGTTTAATAACAACTGTATCCCTTATGTTTTGGTTGATAAAAACTCGGCAATCTGTGACAATCTGTCATCGTCATCCTTAGTAAACAAATTTTGATTGTAATGTTAAATAATATAATGTACTAAAATTGCACTGATTTTAATGGTTTAAAAAATCATGGAAGGTGAAACTTTGACAGGTTTTGATATGCACATCGCCAGTATTCCTCAGGTTCTTTGTTGATCAGAATGCGGGAGAAACTTCTAGAATTCTGGTGTTCTATGTTGTTCGGAATTGACCATCGTATATAAGCACCAGGGTTTTAGAAGGCAAGAGAGACCAGCATAAAGAGAACACCATTTTGACAAAAGCTACTGTCGCCTGTATGTGTTATTGAGGTCACACTTGCTGTTCAATAAAATCTATACGATCAAGAGCTGTTTATTGATTCTTAGTGGGTTACACATCGCCGTGTGTTAAATGCTAAAGTGACAAAGGGTGTACATGTATTTTAGATGTAAACAAACTTATGTACAGTGATTAAATGTGTTACAACTTGTTTATTGCTTTTATCCTAAATGTTTTACTGATCTTTAAAGACAGAATAAATCAAGAAAAAATATTTCAATAATAATTATTTTGTTTTTAAATTTACAGGATTATATCATAAAAACTGCAGTCAGATCTAATGTCCCTTTAATACAAAAAGAAAGAAAAAGGAATTCTAATGATAAAGGAGAGAAAGTTGAAGTTCAGAGCTGACGTGTATAAAGTAAATAAATATACAATTTTGAGAAACAGTCATTTAATAAAAAGATATATACAAAATCATATTTACCTGTCTTTTCCTTATGTATGTACCTGTTGTTCCTGTACCTTTTAACAAGAAAATCTATCCGTATGAACAAAATATAAACAGGTCGATAATTTGCGTGTATATATTTAAATTCTGTTTTTTAAAATTGGTGTTAAACTGCATAGTGCGGAGCAAATTATGCATTCTCAGCGATATATGAGGCCTAAAAAGGTGTGCAATACATTTAATATCAAAAGTGTAGAAGAAAAGACCCATTTATGCAGTGTTCAGCATTTCGTAACAAAAATGTTTATAGGCTGATTATACATGACTATTTATCACGGTATTGTAGCACATACTAAGGTTTGACACGTGGGTATTCACTCTCTTGTCTGAATCGGTCGGCATAATGATTAAAAGTAGCCCCTCGTCTCCAAAATATCATTTTTCAGAATCATTCAAATAGCGTCAATAGTAGAGGATTAAACGGAAATGATTTGATCTCCACATTCGCTCACTGTGGCAGTTTCATTCTTATATATGAAGAAGAGAAGGCAAAGAGAACAAAAATGAATTTATTCAAATTTGAAAATTGTTATTAATAGTAACAGAGCCACAGCACTAATTGTATGTTCTATATTGTACATTCTATATTGTACACTTAATTATAAGGCAACTATCAGCAGATTTAGGAGTATTGATAAACGCATAGATTCTCTTGGCGGCATTGAAAAGCATGTACATTGTTCACAAATGTTTTCTTTTCCTGTTGACAAGTTTTAGTTCATTAAATTATTTTGTCGATGATTGGTTTCCTTTTTGTTCACAAATTTTTTTTCTTCTGTTGTAATGTCTCCTTTTTCATGAATAATGTTGTTTTTTCGTTAATAATGTTACACTTTGTTCAGAATTTTTTCTGTTCATTATGTTATCGTTTTTCACAAATTATTTTTGTGAACATAAAGAAATATTATAAACATACCAAAATGTTTTTTTTTGTTATAATGTTACTATTTTTTGTTTACAAATATAATTATGTGATAACATGACTTAAATGAAATCAGTTCATAGGTTTATATATAATACGCTGATAGGTTCAAATATTTCCACAGATATTCACACGTGTCTACCTTATTCATCATGTTTGTATCACCGACATTGCCTAGTCAGTAACAATACTTCCAGCAATGTTTCACTAAATTATATTGATGTACGACGGAGTTACAAACAGGGAGAACAAGTAAAGAAGGTTTACATCTAAAGACGCTCCGCGGAAGAGTGCTCGATTAGAGGGTCGCGGTTACGAGCCTTTTCCTGACCTTCGGATGTGACAGTAAAAACCGAGGACCTATGTCACAGAGGTATAGGCACGTAAAAGAACCCTCACTGCTCAAACCAAATTTGAAGCCCTTCGCCGGCATTTGGTGACGTCTACATATGAGTGAAAGATTCTTGAGTGGGACGTTAAACATCAATACAACAACAAGCAAAATTTTTTTTCTGTGATAATGTTACTATCTTTTGTTCACAAAAAATAATTATGTTTGTTTTTCTGTAATTACAAGACTTAAATGAAAAATTTGAAGCCCTTCACTGGCGTTTGGTGACGTCTCCATATGAGTGAAAAATTCTTTAGTGGGAAGTTAAACAACAATACAACAACAACATCTAACGACAAGCTTGTACATGTGACGATTTCTGAGCGACGTTTCTAAATTTTCTCGCGTTAATTTTGAGATGACATCTCAATTTCAAAATCATTTTAATGCTGCTTCAAAAAGTGTTATGCATTTTAATAGGGTTACCCCTAATTATAAAATTAGTTTTTCAAGTATAAAACGTATAAGGCGTTATCAGTCCTGAAGTATGGATTGATAGATGTAAATATTTTATCAATGACTTCTGAAGTACAAATCATTGCACGTTGTGACCACGTGACTTCTGAAGAACGAATCATTGCAAGCTGTAACAGGGTGCCTCCTAAAGCACGATTTATTGTAGGTTGTGACCAAGCGACTCCTGAAGCATTAATTATTGCAAGCTGTGACCACGTAACTCCTGAAGCATAAACCATTGCATGCTGTGACCATGTGCCTCCTAAAGCACGATTCATTGTAGCTTGTGACCACGCGACTCCTGAATCACGAATCATTGCAATCTTTGACCGCGTAACTCCTGAAGCATAAACCATTGCATGCTGTGACCACGTGCATCCTAAAACACGATTCATTGTAGCTTATGACCACGCGACTCCTGAGCCATGAATCATTACAAGCTGTGACAACGTAAATCCTAAAGCACGATTTATTGCAGCTTGTGACCATGTTACCCCTGAAGCACGTATCGTTACAAGCTGTGACCACGTGAATCCTGAAGCATGAATCATTACAAGCTGTGACCACGTGACTCCTGAAGCATGAATCATTACAAGCTGTGACCACGTGACTCCTGAAGCACGAATCATTTATAGTTGTAATCACAAAAATGTAAAATAATGGTAGTCCTAGGTAAACTAAATATCAACGGAACATATAAAGGAAATGGACGCATGGTATGTTGTTGTGGACTGTCGATGAGGAAATGTCGCAGGTTAAAATTTTACATAGCATATTGTTTATATTATTTAACCACTCTTCCCTAATTCATCGACATTCAATCCTGAAATATTCGAAATACATGTCATTAATCATACAATCTTTATACATTTGTTTTATGATCTGCCATCAATCTGGCCTCCACATTAAATTCTTTTCGGTACCGACAAAATTTAAAGTATCACCAAAGTTAAAGAATAGCCAAAGATCTTTCACATGGAATAGATAAAAATTAAGAACAGACGAAATAATATCTATTTGACATCGCTCACAATAATGTATCTTTCCCAAAACGCTTGACACTGCACCTTTTGAGGTGAGGTGAGGGACGTGTCAGACATTTAGCGATAAGTCAATTACTTGATGGTTTGAACATAATTACGTACACCACCTCTGTATCAATTGCTCCTGCCTATAAAGGCCATTCACACAGAACATGTGTTAGCTTTTTCATAATAAAAACCTCTTTATAAAGGCTACATGTCTATAAAGACTGCCTTAGCCTGTTCCCTTAAGTGGCCTTTATGGATAATTATAACTGTATATAATGATCATTGCCGAGAAAATACGCTTGAGTATTCTTGATATACACGTTCTTGATCGCTGCACAACCCGCCACGTCAATTATTAAACGTGGATTATGACGTCAAAATCGAATGACAATGAAAGCCACGCATCAGACATTTGGCGATAGGTCAGGTCACCAAGCTGTTTAAAATAAAAAAAAAATAAAAAAAGAAACTATTTATATATCAATCAAGTAGATAAAAAAGGTATAAAGTATTATAATTTTACTTACGTTCTGTCCTTGAAATCAGTTTGAGCCCAAAGATTAAATTCATACTTGCCGTCAAGCCTACATGGCTCTTTCACTGTAAAATACAAATACAATATCAAGTCTTATTTTTCCTTTGGTTTTTTTTCCACTTATATGATGACGTCAATGGTTGTAGGTGAAGTGTCTTGAATTTTTCCCTGCGGCGTGGACAGGCGTCAATGAAGTTGGTGGAATTTCGGTATTAAGTATCATTAATTTTTACCTGCGGCATGGACAGGCGTCAATGCAGTTGGTGGAACTTCGGTTTTAAGTATCATTCAAAGGATCAGTAGCTATCTCTTCTGATACCGAGCAAGTGGCGAGAGAAACAGAAGGCAAAAAATTAAGGATTGTTTTTCATTTTTTTCTTCCTGCTGCACAGAACTTATTTTTCGATGAGCCATTGCAAGTACATTCCATGAAAAAACAATCCTTATATTTATATATATATTACCATTTTCTGTGAATCTGTAGTCTGCTGAATACGAAATCCATTGTATATAACTGACTTTTGGGGGGGTTCATATAACGTAACAGCTAAACAGCTGTGTGTCAAGCATTGAATATAAATGCAATCGGTCTTATTACTTGCATTGAAGGAAATAACAGTCGGTATGTAAATATAGGAAAATAATTTGCAATGGCAGATGATCTGATGCAAAATTCTGTGTACAGTGACGATTAATGACATTTCCTTAATGAGAATATGCTCTTGGGCAAATAAAATATGAGTTTATTACTGACGGTCCAAGGAGATATGTCGGGTTGATCAAATCTAAATTATCCCGGCATATTCTAGTAGACTGTCAGTGGCAAACCTAAGTAACTAAAAGTGACCATCGTAGGAAGACAGAGCCGACCTGGCTCAGTCGGTGGCGCACTCGACTCTTGATTGTGAGGTCGTGAGTTCGAATCCAGCCGGCGGCAGGTTGGATTCATGTTCGGATGAGACAGTAAAAACCGAGGTCCCGTGTCGCAGTAGGTGTCGGCGCGTTAAAGAACCCTCACTGCTCAACGGCCGTAAGTGCCGAGCATAGGCCAGAATTTGAAGCCCTTCACCAGCATTTGGTGACGTCTCCATATGAGTGAAATATACTTGAGTGGGACGTTAAACAACAATAAACAAACAAACAAACAAACAAACAACACAATATCGATCTAGTATTTATGCATAGTGGGACGTTAAACAACAATAAACAAAGAAACGTGGGAAGACATGACATTTAATATATTTGTGTGGGCTATGTTAATATTTTAGATGTGACATCTGCACGTGGAAAAAGAAATACATGATAATGACAGGATTCCTAATATACGCTTACTTATATTTACCTGTTAACAAATATAACTGATACATAAAGGCATACTCTACAGACTGATATTGTTTGCGCTGATGTTAATTTCGCGACATTTCGGGCGTTTTTGCTATTTCCTGTCTGGAGTAGTTAGCGCAGATAGTCATCTTTTAACCATTGTTACTACTCACACATTTTTAAACAATAGGAATCACAAAGGAAGTGCGATGTGTGTGACACGCTAAACAAGGGACGCTGACTGCTGGTCCCATCCAGGTTATTGGTGAGGCGTCTGGATCTCAGAAAAAAGACATTCGTAGGAGGAGGATGTCCTGGCATACCATATAAGTTGTGAAATGAAAACGCCATAGACAGAAGAAGACGGGATATCACTACTCAGGAACGGGGAGTTGGTAATATGGAAATTGAAACCGTTACGTTTGTCATAAAAAGTCAAACCGAGTTTGAAATCACTTTTAATATATCATAAACATACTACCAAAGTTATAGTTTTGTATTTTCGAATGTAAAAGAGATGTTCCGAAAATGACAGTGGTATCATACAAGACCAAACGATTACCCTTAATGTATTCCGAAATCCGTCTAAAAGTAACCACTGTAAAAGGATGACTAACTTAGCTTTTTAAATGATTTTTATATCACATTCTACGCCCTTTATTGTATTTACGTAGTCACACCGTAATATTAAATTTTGATCATTTCAATCATACCATATATGGTTAGACAAATGAACATTAACTATCAAAATGTTGTTATTAAAACCTATCTCTGTGTGTCCTACCTGCCTACACGTTAATATCCGTCTCCATGGAAATTATGCCAACAGAAACTTATAGAAGACACATATCTTGTATATTATCAAAGTAAAAATGAAGAAGTATCAATTAATAATTGAAGCTCAGGTCCATTAGAACACGACGAATTAAATTAAAACCCTAGTGCTGTATACGTACCTTTGATTCTTGGAGAATTCTTAGATGGCGAGTTGCAGTCTCTGCATAAATTCTTGCACAGATTTTTACTGAAAAGATACATAAGTTTGTCTATGAATATTCTACATTATATTATGACGGATTTTAATATTACGTAAATTAAAATAAGTTCCACTTTGTTGTCAGTGCCGCACTATCGTACCTCAATCAGACATTTTGACATTCAGGAGATCCCGATTACAATGTTCCCTGGAAGGGAACACCAACAACCTTTAAGAAAAGCATTGGCAAAATTTCTCACAAAATCAGCCTAGGTTCCGGTGGGGGACTCGAACACGCCCTGACTTAAGATGACAGACTTGAAGTCACAAGTTGTTCTTTTATATATTGCATAGCAAATTCCATTGATATGAAGACTCCTTCTAAGTACTATATTAGCCTGTCCGTCAAAATCTAAGAGGATCTTTATCAAGGCGTTTCATTGGCGAAAATATTTGTTTATTGTATGATATAATTAATCAATGAACATTTGATACTATATCATGGAACTGTGTTTTCAAGTATTTTTTTTTTATTTTTCATATTTGGTCCTGACATCAAATGGTTACAAATATTGTTCAAAACTTTCAAGTTATCTGTTTTGCAAATTTGTTATTGCTCCGAATATTTCAATATCGACCTGGCTCAGTCGGTAGCGCGCTCAACTCTTGATTGTGAGGTCGTGAGTTCGAGTTCAGCGGGCGGCAGGTTGGTTTCCTGTCCTTCGGATGAGACAGTAAAAATCGAGGTCCCGTGTCGCAGTAGGTGTCTGCACGTTAAAGAACCCTCATTGCTCAATGGCCATAAGTGCCGTGCATAGGTCAGAATTTGGGCCCTTCACCAGCATTTGGTGACGTCTCCATATGAGTGAGATATTTTTGAGTGGGACGTTAAACAACAATAAACAAACAATAAAACAAAACAATATCGGTGGAGTATATATGCATTCTTGGGGCAATCTTAAATCATTTATATGTATAAATAATCGGGGCTATGTTAAGAAATGATCAGATTACTAATTGGTGTTGAGATGTGGGGGTCGTTTAAAGACTAATACACTATGCAGATGATACGGCCATAAATTATTAAAATCGTTAGAAAATGTCTAGAAATTTAATTACCATATCTTATAGACATGGTGGTTGAATCTGGTAAACTTAAAATAATTTGCTGAGTATATATTTAACATAGGTAAGACATTTGTTTATCTCAGAAGAGGCCTAGTTTCTTGCTAAACTTTACTGTCCATTACTGATTTTACTTCCTTCGCAGTAAATACCTTTTCAGTCAGTAGAAATATTTGATAATAAAGATAATGATCAATAGGACTTTTCGAAATATTTAGATCACCGTTAAATTCAAATTTTGGAATGGTAAATCAACTCACCAATTGCAAATACGTGCGATCCTTGAGCATAACCCTGGATCCCGACATAATTGTAAACAGACGTAGCATAGCAACGCCAGTAACCCAGCCAACAGAACCATGGCTGGAATAAACCATTTAAGGTTTTCATCGTAGTCAAGGAAACTTGAATTGTCTCCATTGCCATTGTTATTACTAGTTGGAGTCGTAACTACAGTGGAAGTGGTTGTGGTTGGTTGTGTAATAACAACTGTGACCGGAACTGAGTCACTCCGCAGTGGATCTCCACCAAGGTCATTTTTGGCAGTCATCATCATTTCGTACGTTGTTCCAACCGGCACAGAGCATAAATCTTGTGCCACGTATAATCCTCCTCCGTCCTTTTCTTCAAAATCAGAAGAGCCCGAAACATACGTTAGTTCATAAGAAATGTCTTTATTTACTAATTTAACGTCTTTGTCAGTTGCAATTGTTGTCCCAATGTTATTACCAACAGGTGTACACTGGGGTACAAGGAAATCGTACTGTCTCTTGACGAAAATAGGATCGTTGTCATTAATTTCTGTAACAATGAACTTGACATCAGTTGTGATGGTATGATTACCCAAATCGGTAGCAGTAGCGAGGCAGGTAAATTCCTTGGACTCCTTTTTTATCCCGTCTAGATCATATTCTTCATTTTGTGTGACGACACCTAGTATAGGGATACAAGGATGGTAATGAATCTACATTAAAGTAACCACAGTTATATTGCTATATGTTATACCCAATAACTATTATTGAGCTAGTAAATGTGATATGCTTTTACTACTGCTACTACTACTAATGTTACTAGTACAACAACTGTCCATAAACACGTAATTGATGCTATACGACGACACAAGTAAGTAATGCTTGACGGTAACTGTCCATCAACACTTAATTAACGCTTAACGGCAACTACCTCCTCACACGTAAGTAATGTTAAAGCTGTCATCGTAACTTTTAAACAAGTTTTGAATTCGGAAAAAATATTATAATGCTTTTGAATTATTTGATTTATTATTCCATAGGAAGACATTTTTGTTAAAGTCTATTTTCGACATGCAGGTGAGTCATACGCAAACTTCACTACTTCCCTTTAGTTAGACAATGGTGACCTATTTTGCAAACTCGCCTTTTATATCGGTTTTGGGGTCTGGTTTCTATTCAGAAAACGGAACAAATATGGCTACCAAGGAAAGTAAAACACTGGGGATGTTTCAAAAACTATATTATTGGTTTTCATTTGATTAAATTTGTTTAAAAGTTGAGATGACAGCTTTAAGGAATAATTAGACAAAAACAAGATTTAATTAAGAAAAACTAGGATTAAATGAAAAATGTGATTTTAGCGTGCTTTAGCAGTTAAACCTAGTTTTTTTCAGTTAACCTGGTTTTTCTAAGTAACTTACATTAACGGGAGAAAACTAAGTTTAAATGACAAAAATGTTTAATGGCCAAATTCACAAAAATATGTTTACATATTTTATCTCGAGAAAAACTAGGATTAACTCAATATTGTGATTTTAGCGTGCTTTATGAGTTAAACATGGGTTTTCTCAGTAACTCACAAAAATATGCTTATATTACACTTTTCTCGAGAAAGACCTAGTTTAAAGCGATATAAGCTGTCACTGATATGAGTTTTGTCCCAAGCCCTATAGACGAGAATACAGCGTCTGTTTCAATGGACCAACTTTGATCTGCCATGATACATTTGCCGCTGTCAATTAATTTGACTATCTTTGCTATTGCTATTGATATGTGCAAAGAATGATAAAGCCGAGACTGCGATAAGACGAGGTAAAATGGGTCGAGATCACCCGATATGCCCGGCACGTGGACAATGTCAGAAACAAATGTTTTGAAACGATGAAAATTACAAACTTTGCCTGATTAAGGTATGAAATGATGAAGTTCAAAAATAAATTCAGAGTGTAATAGAATAGAATATATATTAACTGCAAAACACTCGTGCTTCTTTGACACTCGATAATCTTCTTAAAATTGCCGAAATTCAATTTGCAATGGTCAGGGCCTGGCACCAAAAACTAAAGATTTACTGAAGTCTAAAAATTTTACTCAACTTTGGCTACTCCTGAAATCTGATTGGCTGAGCAAGGCAAGTTGAGAATATCCTTACACTTGAGTAAATGTGCAAGCTTTATGGTGCTGGGCCCTGAATGATGGCCGTAGAAGACCTGATAGTACGGGTTACGGCAAGATTGTTGCAATTATACGCATGCATTTGTTATTCTTTGGTATATATATATATATATATATATATATATATATATATATATATATATATATATATATATATATATATATATATGAGATAAAATATAACATAAAATGTGCATGTAAAACTTTGCACCGACAAAAGCTCATATCGCTTTAACTGAGGAAATGTACGTTTAACCGAGTATGAATGAATATTTATGTGATTTTAGCGCATTTATATCTAGTTTTCTCAGTTAAACTTAGTTTTTCTCCATTTCATGTGGGTGACGAGAAAAACTATGATTAATAAGAGAAAAACTAGGTTTAACTCGTCACCCATATCAACTGGAGAAAACTACGTTTTAGTCATTAATGTGATTTTGGCGTTCAATATCCACGGCAACTGTCATAAACATGTTAGTAATGCTTTGCGACAACTGTCCGTAGAAACGTAACACATAAGTGATGCTTTACGGCAACTGTTCAAAAGCACGTAAGTGGTGTTTTAAAACAACCGTCTATAAGCACGAAAGTAATGCTTTAAAACTGTCCATAAACACGTAAGTAATGCTTTACGACAACTGTCCATAAACACGGAAGTAATGTTTTACAGCATTCAATTAACATGTAAGTTATGCTTTACAACAACTTTCTATAAAGTTGTAAATACTGCTTTAAAAAACTGTCCATAAACACGTAAGTAATGCATTACGACACCTGTTCATAAACACGTAAGTAATGCATTACGACACCTGTTCATAAACACGTAAGTAATGCATTACGACACCTGTTCATAAACACGTAAGTAATGCTTTACAACAACTGTTCATAAACACGTAAGTAATGCTTTACAATAACTGTCTATCAACAATAAAATAATGCTTTGTGGCAACTATCCATAAACACTTAAGTAACTTAACAGTCCATAAATGCGTAAGTAATGCTTTACGACAACATTCCATTACCACGTAAGTAATCCTTTACCATGTAAATAATGAATTACCATGTAAGTAATCCTTTACCACGTAAGTAATGCTTTACCGCATAAGTAATCCTTTACCATGTAAGTAATGATTTACCGTGTAAGTAATCCTTTACCACGTAAGTAATCCTTTACCGCGTAAGTAATGCTTTACTGTGTAAGTAATGATTTACCGTGTAAGTAATCCTTTACCACGTAAGTAATCCTTTACCGCGTAAGTAATGCTTTACTGTGTAAGTAATCCTTTACCGCATAAGTTATCCTTTACCATGTGAGTAATCCTTTATCGTGTCAGTAATGCTTTACCGTGTAAGTAATGCTTTACCGTCTAAGTAATCCTTTACCATGTAAGTAATCCTTTACCACGTAAGTAATCCTTTACCGTGTAAGTAATGCTTTACCGTGTAAGTAATGATTTACCGCCTAAGTAATCGTTTACCATGTAAGTAATCCTTTACCACTTAAGTAATCCTTTTCCGCGTAAGTAATGCTTTAATACAAAAAGTACTATTAACTGCATTTTCAGTCATTGTAAACTAAAATACAGTAACACTTCGATATACCTAAGTTCAGGCAACGACTTTGAAAATATCTAAACATGGGACATTGACTCATAAATGAAGGCTGATCGATTGAAATCTAGGGGCTTAATACTGCTCTTTGTTGTCATGAAATCTTCTGCAGTTCAGCTCGAAATTTAAAACAATATAGGTACGAAAGAAAATGAGACATGAGACAAGGCCAAAAACTAGGCGTATCGCATCTGCGCCACAATATGTTGCTGTGTACCTATTCGCTCCAATTTAATTTTCGCCAATTTCCCCCTTCAATGAGAGGGCGAATTTAATACGAAAGCTAAATTTCCAAGCTAGATAATTGAAGCACGGGTATACAAGCCATCCATGCGACTATGGGATAATTTTTGACGGGTGAATATGTTTTCTGTCATAAAAAGACGAAAAACGCAGAGAGGAACATTTCCGCTTAACCGTAATACAAATAATTTACCTGTATTTATGTTCATGGAGAATTTTCCTTGTTGAGTGCCACAGTCCATGGTGTATTTCTGAATATCATTCAAATCTGTATCCATCACAGAAAAACCGGGTATCTGTATTGGGTTGACTGTCTGAGAACAAAAAATGTATTCCTTTAACTCATTTAATTTTTAACTTTGAAAACGAAAGAATAAAATATTAATTATTATTTTCTATAATAAGGATAATTGTAAAGCTGTCTTATTCTTTCCGTTCTTGCCCCATCGCTATATATCAATTAACCTCAAATTAAAATAGTTATGGATATTCATATATCAATGCAACAACTAGTATATTGCTGATAATAATGACGTCATAGTTGGAATGACGCAATTATTATTGTTCTGTCACACTCCTTTTACTCGACTTTTAACAAGAGTAATTATTGTAGGTAATTGACAT
This sequence comes from Atrina japonica, assembly GCA_030159075.1. NCBI lineage: Eukaryota > Metazoa > Mollusca > Bivalvia > Pterioida > Pinnidae > Atrina > Atrina japonica. The sequence continues at coordinate 121,527 of BROG01000285.1, forward strand.
GATGGCTCTTTTTGATATTTCTTTGATATCAATTAGCCAGATAAGATAATGATGAAATAAAATAATTATTGACTTTAGATATCGGTTGACACCTTGAATTATCAAAACCAGGAAAATGATATTTACCTCAGCCATTGAAAAATCAAGGTGTCAACTTCTTAAATATTGAATAATTGTAATATATTAAACAACACACCGATATATAAACCATTGTTTGGCAATGCTTTTATATAACCTTAATGTTATCACATATCTCTAGGCCTATTGCTCTTTTATATGCTAGATTCATTTGGATTTTCAGAATATAATTTGACAGATTGTGGCGTTGTAATTTTATCGATATAGGTGCTCTAACAATTATAATCATCATCACCGCCCTTGTTGCAGTGGAAAAAGTAATAAAACGAAAAGATGTAGTTGAAGAGTATTTTATGTTGTTGTTTTACATCTCGCCAAGAACTTTTCACTTGTATGGAGACGTACCCAGCTTTAGGTAAAATGCCCAAAATAGTTTTCCTCTGCTATGGACTGAAGTCTGTGCAGTGAATGTTCTTTTACATGCCACACCTACCGCGAGATAGAACGTGACTTTTCGTATGCTGATCGAGCGCTTGGTTTTGGAACATTCACTACCATTTTTTAAAAAAAATACTTGCTAAGACCCGGTAGTGGGAATCGAACCCGTGACCTTCCGCTTGCAAATTGAACGGACATTAGACCACCACAAGCGATTGGAAGAGTAGTAAGAGTAATAATTATTTAAGTAATTACCGTCATTTCGCCGATTTCCACCTGGTACTTATCTTTTACAAATTTTATCTGGGGTTCATTCACATCCGTAATCATCAGGGTTAGTCGTTTCGGGTCTGAAACCTCTCGTCCGTCATCTACAGTTACTGATGCTTCAAACTTCAGCTTGCCGGCACGATAAAGGGCCTCATAGTCAATATCCGCTTTGACAGATATTTTTCCGGCTGGAATATGTATACATTTAACTTCATTAATATCTTATTATATAATTAATATACACTTCCATTTTCACATCAAAATAAATATACCATACTCATTGAATAGATAGATAGATACTGAGAGAGAGAGAGAGAGAGAGAGACTGAGAGAGAGAGAGAGAGAGAGAGAGAGAGAGAGAGAGAGAGATCGAGATCATACATGTATATGAATAGATAGATAGATAGATAGATAGATAGATAGATAGATAGATAGATAGATAGATAGATAGATAGACGGACAGACAGACAGAGAAATAGATAGACAAAAAGACAGAAAAGTGCAGTTTCCGACCAAATGAATTCATTGGTTTTTTTTACATGCATGAAATAACTGCGTTACATCTTTATCTTGTATGTCATTAACAATACCGAAGTTATAGAGACCAAAACTAATGCTTAAGATGATCGTTTCTGTCAATGAGACTTCATCAGTTGAGACTATGACCACCTGGGTATAAAGACCTCCTTGTCAAAAAGACAATTTTTTGCTGTCCCCAATAGTACCATTTGTGTACAAATCAACCTTTTTATAAACACCACCTCCCAATAAATACCACTTTACTTGTGTCCCTAAGGGGGCTTTACATACAGGTTTCAGTATAACGAAAAAAATATACTGATTTACAACTAAAAATATATTGTCGATCGAATGACCTTTTCTTTACGATTTAATGCAAAAATTATTTGCAATAAAAAATTGAAATATTCTGATTGTTTGCGAATATTGATATTTTGTTTTGGTGGGTACTGTAGATGAAGAAATTGTCTTTAATTCTGCTATTGTGAAGGCCTATTGTACGTTTAATGCAAAAGTTATTTAAGAATAAAATTTGGCCAGATAAAAAAATTCCGAAATCAAAATGCCGTTACTTAGGACTCTGGGACATAACCACATTTATACACATTATCAAATGTTATTAACGATGCAAAAGTCAGTTTTAAAAAAGTGGTAAAAAATGCCCAGAACGATCATTTCTGTCCATAAGACTCCATCACTTGTGCTCAAACTCCATATAAATGTATATATCCAAACGAAAAAGTGATATAACAAAAGGCCAAATAATAAATATAAATGCATTGCCAAATCTTATCAAGAACGACCTAAAATTGTAAAAAATGAATATCTTAGCATTTGAAAGAAATGTAAGAGTATTGTTTGTTTGGAAATACATCAATTTGGAAATACATCCTCTAATGGACAATTCAATATGATCTGTAGAAAATGCAAATAAGTATTGCTGCTTTTTTAATCGTTGGATCCTCCTTCCGGATAAAAATATGCTAAATGTTTGTTTCCAGACACCTGGTCCCACCCAACTGTTGTTCGTGTTGAGACCGTAGTTATATCTAATTTGTTGTATTCTAATGGACTTGGATAAATTCAGGCTCAGTAGAATTTAGAAATACGTATGTCGCTCCAGTGGTTGGAAATATTTAGATCCCCACCCTCGATAAAAGCATGCTAAATCAAAATAAATTAGAACGTACGTACATCTACTACTAGTATTTATCTGGATATAGAATTTTAACGAGGTCACCCCCCCCCCTAGATAGATCCTGTATTTTCGCTCCCGAAGCACAGACATACATGTCATCCATGAGACAATGGTGATTTTTGGCGAATTTAAGACCCAGTCAATATGTTTCCTGTCGTGATATGGCGAAAATTGCCAGGTATACAAAAATCGTTCTGTAGAAATTAGAAAGTACGTACTTTTATTGTTTACTTGGAAATAGCTGGCGCCATCTCCCGGATAAAACGTTACCCTGTATGTATGGTCGTCGTTAGCATTTCCGTCAGCGATTTCTATCGTGAAAACATTTGTATTCAATGCAGAATTTTCTGGGACATATGCAATAGAACTTGGCAGGTTAGTAATATTCGGTTTGGAGTTTACATCTGGAAGAAAACATGAAATATACATGAAATCTGATTTAAATATCAATACCTCAACGTGAAATTGCAAATGATCCATGTTATGATCGATTTTTGATTTTTGATGATTGTTTTTCACCTCATCAAGTCTTTCTCACTTATATGACCAGCTATGGGTTATATGACTGGTAGGTCAATACATGTATATTCATATAGATGCAATTTCATTTAATGATTTCGTTTTTGACAAAATGTATCAGCTTTTATTTTAAAAACGGTATTCTTGCCACAATAAGCAGGTTATATGATGGAGGACCAAAATGGTGGAGGAAACAAAAACACGGTTACAATGTAAAAGACAAGTAAATTAACCAATTTGTCACAAAATGATCTTAGGTTCCAACGGGACTCGAACCAACGCTGACCAGAGGTGAGATGCTGTATGGTTTAAGGCGTGATGCCCTAACAACCGGGCTACGGAAACTGTTTTTGCCATTTTCGCCCTTAGACGAGAGGGCAAATTTAAAATGAAAGTGAAATTGTCAATTGAAGCACGGACATGCCTGCCATCCATTAGACTGGTGATTTAGGGCGAATTTAAGACCGGGTGAATATGTTTTCTATTCTTATGGGCGAAAATATCCAGGAACGAAAATTTGCAGGTATACAATATTTCATTAAAATTTCACTATGGACTCATGGCGTGTGACCAGTCAATGCTTATTCGTCTATGGCACTTGATCCCATCACTGTAATACTTTAACTTTAAATGTCCACCAAATTTGTATAGTCTTCTAGATATCCTAAAGAATAATACTTTGGTATCTGTGGTTTTTATACACAAAATGTATATTCAAAATATTGATTTTTTGTAATCGTTTCAGCTGTATATGTATTATGACCTGTATAAACAATACATACATAGGCATGTACTTACCAGTTAAATCAATTGTCAGCGTTTTTGGTCCAACCAATGTGTGGTTGTCGTAAACACTTATATATAGGTCGTATGTTGTTTCTTTCACCAAGTTCAGACTATGTTTCGGTTTTATTTTACCGGCTGCAATAAAACAATAGACGGAATGACAGATTTTGTATCTATGTCCTGGACATTCTATTGATTTATACTTTGGTATCTGAAATTTTATATTATCATGTAAATACATGTAGTAACTAGTAACGGTGAATACACCGTAGTATGTATGTAGTATGTAGTAAATGTCCTTCCAAAAGAGCAATTCAACCTGACAAAAGTCTGATATAGTTTATCTATAATAGTATAAAGCACTATAAAAACATTTCCTGCAGGAATCTCCCATTAACTCAGTGTTAATCTAGACTGCGTATATATTTTCTATAATTGAAGTTCCCCATATGACGTCAGACAAATACGTATCCCGATTCATAACATGACGTCACACAAAGATATATCATTATGAGACCGACCACGTCTACGGCGGGATATTCTTATCTCATTAAATTTTCTTCCTTCGTAACGCCTTTTATCATGTACAATTCATAATGTCCCATGTGACCCAAAATCAATACTTCTGTAATATTTATACATTTATTTATTTTCATAGCATTTGTAGACAGATACATAATGATGTAACAATTAGAACATTTCCAGCAAAAAACCCAAACTTCAATCATATTTCTATTAATTTCCGAGAATAGATATTTTATTAATATTATAAACATAATACCAAACTTATAATGCTCAGGACGATCGTTTCTGTCAATTAGACTTCATCAGTTGAGCTCCAATTTTGAATAAGTTTTCTAAAAAGAAAGTGGCATCAAACAATGCCAAACAATAAATCTAAACGTATAGCCAAAATCCGTCTAAGAGTAACCACTGTAAAAAGATGACTATCTTAGTTTTAGAAGAATTTAGAATTTTAAATGGTGCTTTCAGTGCCAAATATTACTTTAGTATAAGATTATCAGCTGGTACCAAAATACCAGGTACTAGGTTTATGTATACCCTCGGGGACTCAAACGGTCCGCCAGCAGTGGCAACGACCTAGTGGTTATAAATATTATAAACATAATATCAAACTTATAATCCTCAAAACGATTGTTTCTGTCAATTAGACTCCATCAGTTGAGCTCCAATTTTGAATAAATTTTATAAAAATAAAGTGGTATAAGACAAGGCCAAACAATGAAATAGCTATAACTGCAACTGCATTTTGACCCTACTTAGGTCATAGAACAAAAAAAACCCATATATTTAGAAATAATGAAAATATGTATTTGAATCCTAAACTAGTACGGAAACTATGTCAATTTGATATGAAAGCAAAGCAAAAAGCCGATGTTAAAAGTAATGTTTAGTACATGAAGTCAGTTTTGAATTTACACACACACACACACACACACACACACACACACACACACACACACACACACACACACACACACATATATATATATATATATATATATATATTATGATTATGAGTAACACTGACCTTGATTTATTTCAAAAATACATGGTTGTTTTGAGCAAGTCATCGAATAAAACAGCTGATCTGAGTCCGTATCCAAGGCAGTGGCACTGTAAACTTCTGTTTCTCCATTAGCTGTCAGTGTTGACACAGAAACTCGATCTAGAAATAAGTCAAAATGACAACAACAACGACAATAAAAGTTACTTAACGCGAGGGATAGGCAGTAACTTTGATCCCGGTAGTTTATGTTCGATGTAGGTTACGTGTTTATTGAATTAATTTCAATCATTGTTTTTCGTATTTCAAAAGTTTGTCTGCTAAATTCTAAAATAACCAGCTAAATATATAATATATTATCATTTATTTAATACAAATGTTTGTACAATGCTTAAAAACATTGGTTGCGTAATCTGTGATAGGACCGCGTCTTCTTTATATATGGCTGATGGCCGCGTGGTTTCAAGGTTCAAACATAAATATGAGTTCTTTTAACTCTAGTCACCCCGGGTGAGAGTCCAACTGAAACCCAAGCTGGTTAAGCGAGACAATTTGCCAGTCAACTCGTGGAAGTCCGATCCACTTTTCATAGACACATAGTACAAGAAAGCAGGTCGACCATCGTATAGGTATAGGTG
>BROG01000285.1:755000-866405 GCA_030159075.1 Atrina japonica
ATGACACACCATACATACTTTAAAAATAGATTCACGAGGTATTTGTTTTCGTTGTATTTCTTACGTGTGCGGAAAACATTCTGGATCAAAAGTATAAAACGACTAGCATAATGCAGTCCTTTGATTGTTGATATTGTTAGATCGCTTGATGGAACAGATCTGCATTAACTATCTCAAAGACGTAAGCCGGTGACAATGGCTGATGAAATTAATCTATGTAAAGGTAGGTTATTTTCTTAGTTTTATAATTAATATTTGTATAATATTATCTATGTCTTTAAATAAATTATTTTCGCGTCCTGCTTTTCCACATGTTATCTGAGTTATCTAAGAATGAAGGAAGTGTTTAGTTAAAATATACGGCATAGGTAAAAAATATACCAGATATTCATTCACACTAAATTTTAAGATTAATGATAATTAGAGTCAGTTTAGTAATACTCTCTTTCAGCATTTTTTTTTACCTCCATAGAGTATATTTCAACAATTTTGTCATCCTGACCTAAATACTTATGCAGTTCTGACGAAATAAGTGCACTATTAACTAAAAGTCAAACGTGTGATTGATAAATTTCTTGTTTAATTACGGTAATGTTGACAGCTCCCTGACTACCAAAGTCATGCTAAATGTTAAATTGTAATTTGAGTAAGAACGATATAGAGAGTTACAGAACAGATGTGTTACTCGATGTATGAACAGAGCATGTTATATATAATATCATGGCATTGCTCTCTCTCTCTCTCTCTCTCTCTCTCTCTCTCTCTCTCTCTCTCTCTCTCTCTCTCTCTCTCTCTCTCTCTCTCTCTCTCTCTCACACACACACACACACACACATATATATATATATATATATATATATATATATATATATATATATATATATATATATATATATATATATATATATATATATATATATATATATATATATATGTATTTGTATTACATGACCTTAAATATAATTTTCATTTAGTATGGCGCTAGTTTATAAATAAAACCTCTCTTTATAAGAATCTATTAAGTACAGAACCTCACTTAAAAATCATACTACTTTGAGTCCGTCAGTTAAGTGGTTTTAATAGCGAAGTTCCATTATATATATATATATATATATATATATATATATATATATATATATATATATATATATATATATATATATATATATATATATATATATATATATATATATATATATATAGTTTTACCTTGGCAGCACTCCAGATTGACGGTTTAGTCCTATCGCTCTCATTTGGATCAAAATATCTCGCAATTTGACCAAAACTTTGTTTTTTTACACATCATAAACATAGTGCCTAGAATTAGTAAAAACGAAGAAGTACCAAATAATAATCGAAGCTGAAGTCCATAATAACACGACAAAATCGATGTGCAATGGTCTCAACACGAAGAACAATTGCGAATCCCAAACGGGATAGTACCAGGGAAATCCTGTCATCTATGTAAGAATACATATGTTTACTCGCCCGTTATTCACATTCGGTTTTTTTTTTTTTTTTTTTGACAGATACGATATTATAACAAGATTTTCTTTTTCAAACCGGATTTTTAAAGAATTTTATTTGTAGAAAAATTCGAATATTTGAAACTTTTAATAAGAAAAAAATCCATTTTGACAGCTTGTATACCTTTAAATTGATGGGTCGTAAAAGAATAATAGAATCCAATGGCCAATGCAGCTTGGATTCTGTAATACACTGACTTGTACAACAGACTTGTCTTGTGTTAGAAATTGTATCAGAGTATTGGAGAAGGACATATTCTTTTTAAGTTATGGTTTGTTTTCCATTATCATGTTTTTAATTTTTAATTTACCTGGAGATGAATCAAACGCGTTTTCACGTTTTGGTATAACTCTTCGTATATCAAGAAACTTAAACTGATACTTATATTCTCTTGAAATAAGTTTGGTAGTACTTAAAATCGAATAAAGAATTTTGTATATTTCATGACTTTTAATTTGTTTTTTCTACACAGCCTTAAATTTGAAATAAAATTGAATTACTTCACAGTGTGAGGTTAAATGGAATGTAAACATTTTATAATGTTAAGATAAAACTGTTGATAAATGGGTGATATAAAACGTATTTGAGATTGTCGATTCACGAGAATGATAGCGATTTTATCATTTGAAATGAAAGGTGTTGATAAACTTTGTACTTTTTCAAATGTGTTGTCATAAACCGGGTATTAAAAGGTTAACAAAACTTATCTTTGTACCTATATGCAAAACGTATATTGAGCCTGCTTCGGGCAAATTCTTTGGCAAAATGTCGACGTTGTTGTACTTGCATGGCAGTTTGACACAAAAGCCTAACTGTTGCTGAGGCCAAGGTAAGTTTCTTAATTATCATTATATTGTATTATATTGTATATATGTAGATATTTAGAGATTGTTCTATTTCACTGAAAGCCGAGTGCTTGGTGAATGGACAGGTACACTTTAAAAAAAAGTCGTATGTATGACACGGCAGCAAGATTCGAACTCTGTCATTTGCGAGTTTGACGAGAACTAAATCCCCCATAAGCCGGTTAAACATATGGTTTATATTGTGTACATAATAAAAGAAAGAACAAGTCATACAGGACTCCTTATTAGTGTTCGCTTTATATAGAAATTTACACTTTTTACAAAGTTTAAAGGGCCTTATCTGTGTTTACCAAAAATATGTTTCGATTTTGTCTACGTTTACTGCTTGTACTTGATGTACAATAACAAATGAAAGCTATACACATGCATAACAAATATTATACATGTATACCTGTATCGTTTGTGAAAATAAGATCAGGTCCACTGTGGTATTCATGTACAAATAGTAGGGTTGAATTAATCAATTGCAAGTGAATGATCGCCAAACTGGGTTTTTCAAGCACTTTTCACAAAATATATAGGGAGGCCTGTGTATACCTCTTTTTAATTACTGTAAATCAATTTATGTAGTAAGAGAGGAAATGAAATGTTTTGAAAAGACACAGCTAATACCCTGTTAAAAAGATATACGTTTTAGTCAGCATACTTTAAAATTTTGTAAATTAGTTATCGAGAGTTAGATAAACTTGTTTTTATATCTAATGATTACATACGAGTTAGAGTACTTCTCTTTCTTTTTTCCGGAGAAGAGTCACATATGCAGTTGTGATTTCACTCTTTGGTAAAATGCGCATGTACTAGAGATGGAAATACGGGTCACATGTTCTCCATTCCCCAAGAATTAACAGAAAATCGAATGCTATATCAGATGTATTGTGGGATCACAAAAACAACCCTGAATCATATTTATTTAACTACGGCTTACTGTGTCAGTTATTTGAATATTTTCCCCATATTATGCGGAGTGCATTTAACAATACCAAATATATCTGTGTCAAAGAGCATAATAAATCATGTTATTATTGATTCTTTTAAGCATATCATATAATTTGGATGAAACAAAATACATGTATACTGAATAAGATAACTATTTATGCTCTGTGACTGTACGTTGTTCGCTTACATCGTCCTCGGTCGATAACTTTTCTCTTTGGTCAATAAGACCATATATTGACCTCAAGATAAGCTATGATTTATACTTTCTATTATTCTGGGGCATCCCTGACCGAGTGGTTAGAGCATCGCACTTTGAAACATGTTTGAACCGGGTTTTCTGCTCCATCAATAAAAACTGTCCGCCACCATATAACTGAAAAATTGTTGTGTGTGGCACAAAACAACATTCAAAATTAAATCAAATCCTAGTATCCTGTTTTGTGTTTTACCCCACACTCATACGCTAGCGCATTGTTTTTACAATATAACCGAGAAATAGTCACCGGCCTTACGCAAATAGACTTGCAAACTTTCTCATAAAATGAGCTTTTGATTCAGAGGAACCTGAACCGGCGCAGTGTAGAGGTGAAAGACTTTATTTATTGGAGCGCGATGACCGACGGTAATAAAAACCACTAAAGCTTTGATAATCACGCATGATAGCTATGACGTTTGAAATCATTTGTCATGTTATATTTTTTTATTTACTTAGTTGTAGATTAATACAGAAATTATAACATTACAACTTTTCTTATATATATATATATATATATATATATATATATATATATATATATATATATATATATATATATATATATATATATATATATATATATATATATATATATAGTCAAAATGCGTTGTGTCGAGATCGGTAATCTCGATTTACCCAGTTATCTCAAGATCAAGTGCCGGTCCCGGAAATTTTCCTTCTACATCTTACTAATAAAACACCTGGAAACTCGAGATCGGAAAAGTTGAAAATCCGTAAATGTCACTGTTTTTATATTTTCTGTTCTGAAATGTATAACGGTAGTATCATTTCCGTGATCAAGAACGCAGCATAGGATGTTTGTATTAAAATGTGAGTGTTTTTACTTGCCAATTCAGTTGTATATTAAGAAATGAATACTCAAACATAATTCATTCCTTTTAATTTGCTTTGAATATTGTTTGACAAAACACATGGTTTTTGTAGCCATCAGTGTGTACATATACTGACGATAATAGACAAACGATATACATGTAGGCCTACAAGTATTCTGGCAACTACCGAGATGCTCATGAGATGAATCAGGATTGTATTTAGTTACAAACCTTTTAACTCGAAAACCCGTCTACCTCGAATTTTTGGCTTCGTCCCGACGACTTCGAGATGACAAAGTTTGACTGTATATATATATATATATATATATATATATATATATATATATATATATATATATATATATATATATATATATATATATATATATATATATATATATATATATATATTCAGTGTAAGAAGAATATTCAAATATTGACTAGTGCACTTTGCAAATCCTGAGTTTATACACGCAACATTTCAGCGAATAAAACTTACAGAAACTGATCAAATTTATATATATATATATCGTAGATGTATGTGTTTTGACTTAGTATCGAACCTGTTCTTTATAAATTTTGAAATGGTGTGTACGTGATTTATTTCACAGAGTGGGCAATACACACCCTTAACATAGATCTATATTTGTCGCTAAATATTCTCGTGTGACATTGAGTCAATGTGTGGATGACTGGTCATGATTTAACTTATGAGTTATGGTGTAATAAATAAATAAGCGCTATATATGTTGTCATTGATGGTCATTAGACGTCCGGTAGGTATAACTTGTATAAAATAGATGTGCATGCAATGTTAGAAGCTGGTGTAAGACATTATTTTGGACCAGAGGATTAGTAGACGTTTGTTGGATTTTCAAAGCCAAAGCAACGTCATTCCGAACAGCATGTAAAAAGTCATTATTTCATGGAAATCTCTCAAAGACATGTACGCCCACGTGCGCGCCATTTGCATATTAGAAATTGAAGGTAATGTATTTTATAAATAGAATTCTAAAAATTATGGTTAAATATTTCAATCTGACAATTTAACACCCACGCTAGATATATGTCAATCCGACTTAAGGGAGAATTGTGCTTAGAGTACACACGCACTTTTTTGTTAATATAACTCATGTAATCAATTTCATGCTTGCGTCATTGAGTAACTACGGGTATTACTGATGCTACATAAAAATAAACCGTTAGGTTTATACAATCATCAGAATTTCCTCTTATCCTTCAGGGAAAGTAGCCTGGAAATTCACTTATCCGCATTTGTTCTAAAATTGAATGTACATATTATATATGTAACATTAGTCGCTTTTCAACAGCAAAATTTAAGCCATAAAGTAAAGATGATAGAAGAAACTTCTATCATAGAAATTGTCCTCTGAATCATTATTTTTTAATAAATTTATTTTTATTTTGGTAATTTTAACATGTCCAATCGGACACATGCAATGCAAATTTAATTTGTCCAACTGTAAAATTGTGCGTACTAGGCAAATTAGGGTCTTGGGTAGTCTATTTGCGCCATTGCTAGCAGTGCGAAAAACAAACTTGATAGAAATACGTGATACATTTACCCCGTGGCTCTATGGTCTCATGCTCTCTAGTAGTCCGAGTGCCTGAAACACTCGTTTAAGCTCGGTAATATTTTTATACTCGAAGCTCGAATAAAAGCTACCGTGCTTAGGAGACCACCTCGTAGTTAGAACCGTAAATATTTAGTCGTTTAAAATGTCTTGACAAATATCAGATAAGTCAAATTCGTCATGTGACAACCTCGCTAATCTGACCACTTGAAGTCAAGGTCTCAATAATTAGGTTCCATTGTATGTCATGCATGTTTGTTTGCTTGTATGTATGTATGTATGTATGTATGTATGTATGTATGTATGTATGTATGTATGTATGTATGTATGTATGTATGTATGTATGTAAGTGTGTGTGTATGTATGTATGTATGTATGTATGTATGTATGTATGTGTGCGTATGTATGTATGTATGTATATATGCATGTATGTATGTATGTATGTATGTATGTATGTATGTATGTATGTATGTATGTATGTATGTATGTATGTATGTATGTATGTATGTTGTATGTATGTATGTATGTTTGTATGCATGCATGCATGCATGCATGCATGCATGTATGTATGTATGTATGTATGTATGTATGTATGTATGTATGTATGTATGTATGTATGTATGTATGTATGTATGTATGTATGTATGTATGTTTCAATTGCTCAAAAACCATCGTCAAGTTGCGTCTATGACCGACTTGTGGTAAAAAAGCAAAATACTTCATTTCGTGACCCCTATTTATTTTGTCATCAATGCGGGAGTGACTAATAAGGCACTCTAACTCACTCATTCAAAACATTCCCAAATGTCTTAATTGTACATATATACAGCTCTCCATGATATATCGCCCCCGTTATATCGCCAAACCAACATAACGCCACTAAATTGTACATATATACAGTTCTCCCCGATATATCGACCTCGTTATATCGCCAAACCCGCATAACGCCACTATTTCTTGAAAAACAAATTTCCTCCTCTATATAATGCCAAACCCCCATAAAGCCACCAGCCACTAATTCTCTAGTACAAATGGTCAGTTATGCATCCCTCGACCGTATCTTGAAAAACCGGGTATGAAAATTTTTGGTGGAGCCATTGGTGTTTTGTTTTCAATACGGCAATGATTAATGAAACACTCCGAGTCATTCGTTCAAATCTTTAACAAATGTCTTTATTGCATTACATATATTATATTTTGGCCTTGAGACGAAAATAACAAATTTAATGTTTCTTACAGATGTACAGAAGCTTAAATCTTCATAGAAGATATTGTAGTTCCTGTCCACTCACTTAATATGAAAGAGCTTTCATCGTAATTTGACGAACTGTAACATTATTGTTCATGTGAAGAAGATATTTTGAAAGATACACGTATAACTTTACCATCTGTTTAGATGATTCGTCTTACAACCAGTTCACTGTATTCCCATTCTTCTGATGTTTCAACTACGTATATATTTTAGAAATTTGTACGCGAACCAAATGAAATATAGACGTCTTTTTAAAGGGGCATTAGCTGTTTTTTTCCAAATTTTAATTTTCCTTTTTGCTACTTAGATATATATACATAACAAAAACGAGTTATACACAGGCATGAAAGTTCTTGAATTCCTATATAGTTTGTAGAAATTGCAATTGATTAACTCAACCTTACTATTTGTATATGAATACCACTCTGGATCTGACCTTACATTCACAAAATACATAGCATATATAAGACTTTTTATGTACAGCTCTTATTTGTAAAGTACAAGTAGTAATAGTAGAACAAATTGAAATAATATTTTTGGTAAACAGCTAATGTCCCCCCCCCCCCCCCCCCCCCTATTTTAGTTATTTTTACTAGAAGATGAACTTTAAATGTTGTTTTACATATTTGAACTTTTTTCACTCATATGGGAAAGTAACATTTGGAATCAGACAAACTCGTGGAACCAGCTCACACCCTCCCCGGGACATAGTGTTTAGCAAAGTCATCATCATCATCATCATCATCATCATTTTCTTCTTCTTCTTCTTCTTCTTCTTCTTCTTCTTCTTCTTCTTCTTCTTCTTCTTCTCCTTCTTCTTCTTCTTCTTCTTCTTCTTCTTCTTCTTCTTCTTCTTCTTCTTCTTCTTCTTCTTCTTCTTCTTCTTCTCCTTCTTCTTCTTCTTCTTCTTTATACGTTATGACCCTAATGTTAAAATATACCACGCTCTGTTAATCTTGCTGGGCATATGTTGACTAACAATGAATGAGAACAGGCGCGTTCATATGTGATATACAATCGCAGAAATGCAATTATACGTACAGTGAACTCCTCTATTACACCTGGGCCCGAAGTCACCAAATTTACTCATTACTCAAGCTCAACTGTCTTTTCATGATTTTAAGGTAAAAAGACGCAAAAATTAATTCTGTAACTGGACATATTTGTATATTGACAGCATACAACTATAAATAATGATCAAAACTATTGTCAATTTAAAGAAAACTTAAGAAATATTAAAAATCATAAGTGTGACGCAAAAATTTGTATGTAAATGATGAAAAATAATAATATGTTTCTTAATTACTGAAACCCCAAAATTTACAACCGATTAGACAGTCAAAATAACAAAATAGAAGTTGAGCTTGAGTACTGAGTAAATTTGGTGATTTCGGGCCCTGAGCTCATCTGTTGATTTTCGAAAGGTCCGTATTCGTACGATAATCACTTAGATGTTTAAGATATTTATGGTGTTTTGTCAATCACATTTTTACCAAATATTATTATTTTTACATCTTTTTATTGTCTCCAAATATTTATGGCTACTGAATCAGTAAAAGTATTTTAAATTATTGAACATTTTGAAAGTGTCTAAAATAAATACCTGACAATTTGTCTCCGTTCAGTTTTTTCAAATATGAATTGATTTGTAGATTAAAATTAATTTCTCAATTTTATATCGCCCAGATCCGGCTTTTCGCTTTTAATAAAACTAGCAGAAAATGACTTAACAAGATACATGAAGCATAAAAATCAAATAACTAAAAGCTTTATTTTATCAAATTCTGCAAAGCGTACTTTGAACTCATAATTAACAGAACACATGACAACATTCTAAGTCTTAAACATATAATATGCATTTTAGGTATCCAACTTAATACATTGGCAAGTCTTCAGCAATGTATCAGTTTTTAAAATTGATCAATTTTTCTTTTCATCAATACATATCATTCATTTCATCATTGGTTATTATTTTGTTTATTTGATAAGTACAAGGACGCAGGGAGTCTTAAGAGTGTTATAATTCATATCATATTTATATATTTATAACCACTAGGTCGTTGCCATTGCTGTTGGACCGCGTGAGTTCCCGGGAGTATACATAAACTTAGTGCCTGGTATTTCGGTACTAGCTGATAATCTTATACTAAAGTAATATTTAGCACTGATAACATCATTTATATTCTAAATTCTTTTAAAGCTGAGATAGTCATCTTTTTACAGTGGTTACATCTATACGGATTTGGCTAATCATTTAGATCTCATAAAATTTTGGCCTTGTATTATACCACTTCCCTTCAGAAAATCTATTTAAAATAGGAGATCAACTGATGAAGTCTAATTGACAGAAACGCTCGTGTTGAGCATTATAACTTTGGTATTATGTTCATTTTGTTTGTTTATTGTTGTTTCACGTCCCACTCAAGAATCTTTTACTCATATGGAGACATCATCAAATGCCTGTGAAGGCCTTAAAAATTTGGCCTATGCTCGGCACTTACGGCCATGGAGCAGTGATGTGCCGACACCTACTGTGCTGTGACACGGGACCTCGGTTTTGACTGTCTCATCCGAAGGACAGGAAACCGACCTATCCCCGGCTGGACTCGAACTCACGGCCTCACGATCAAGAGTTGAGCGCGCTACCGACTGAGCCAGGCCGGCTCGGTATTATGTTCATAATAAATAAGACGCCCACGTTTCCCGATTATCTTATATAAACCTTTCAAATCAGATAAGGCAAAAAGTAGGATTTATTTTGCTTTTTAGCTTCAACTCATCAATAAACCCATCAATTAAATGTCATATCAAACAGTTTTGACCGTAGATTTACAAGACAACTTGTGAAACAATGCCTTAGATACTTATGCTGACGGTGCTTTCGTCGCCGTGTGGTTAGAGCGTCGCGCTTTGAACCGTGAAGTCTCTCACTTCCTGTAAATGCAGGTTCGGGCCCTGCTGGAGTCTACGCTAATTTTTGTGAGAAAGTTTGCAAGTTTACTTGCGGAAGGTCGGTTGTCTCATTGCGGGTACATTGTTATTGGTTTCTCTCCTACGCCAATAAAAAAAAAATCATATAAGTGAAAAACTGTTAAGTGTAGCGTAAAACACTAGTATTTAAAATCATAATACACGACAATCTGTGAAATAACACCGTTGATACTCATACTGACAAGTAGGTAATGTGTTTTATCTAATTGTCAAATTCGGATATATACAATGACAAACTTAAACCTAAACTTGACGTTAACAAAATATTTTTAATTATTTACACACTCTAGATCATCTTAGCTGAGCTTCGGGGCAAACTTAAACGGAAAGTTCTGATTTTATAGAAAGAATGTAAATTAAAATTTCAGTTATTTTGAATTTTAGATATTTCAGTTATTGGGTTGGTCCCATGAATTTTGAGATAACGAGACTCCGCTGTATATATAGTGCAACTTGTGTTTCCTCGACGGTATACATTAACACAGTAACCAGTATTTCGGGACCAATTGACTAGTTGCCCTAAACTGATACAAGCATTTCGGTATTAATAGTGCCGATATTTATATTCGAAAATCCTCAGTTTAAAGGCGGGATTAATTGACATCACCCTTTCTCTTTCGGACATAAACTTTTTTTTTTTCACTGACTGGTGTTATTTGGCCCCCTTTTGCAAAAACTATTTGGTAAATATCTATTTGTTATTGGCTATCAGGATACGTTATTTTTTTACTTTACGTAGAAAGACACTCTCTGAATTCTACACGATGGTATAAAATACTGAAGTTGATATAAAAACACATGCTGTATTTAATGATCCAGAAGTTTCTAATAGACAATATGTACTGGTTGTCAAATAATGTTCGGAGCACATTACTATAATTGTTTATTAGAAGTCTTTAATACGAATTCTGGAAATCCTGTACACACGTAGCAATTTCAAATGACGGAACCAAAATCACGTGTCCGTGCTCATTTGATATACCTGGATACCGATTTCGAACGTTTATATTGGATACCTAAACTTCATTCCTTTATTCATACATACAGGATCCAGCAAAGTTTCTACCAAACCTTCTTTACTCCTTCAGATAAACAGCCTAAGGGGATTCAAAATGTGGAAGAAAACAGCTTTTAGAAAATTTGCGGCACACAATTTTTCTCGATTCACAGTCAAAACTTATGACTTCTCTACTCTTTACAATTTCCACATAAAAAATTAAAAGAGATTTTCGACGACAACTGTTTTTTTCACTGAAATTAAATATCTAATGCTATCAGTTTCGTCATACATATGTCACATAAATATACTGAAGATGATATATCCCAGCGAAACTAGACAATATATTTGTAATGTTCGGAGATACTGTCGGCATTCAGAACCAAATGGCCAAGTTCCACACAAAGCGCTTCATCAGAACTGAATAGAATAAAAAGTTAGCGGTGTCCTTTACTTACATATAATATATACGACGTTTTGTCAATTAATAATGACAAATACATATGTCAACGATATAAGCTATACTAGAAATTAAAGATACAACAGAATCGCACACACGACATACTTAGACATTTCGGGAAATTAGCAACTAAGCTTTCCGCATTTCGCTTTAAAATTTTCCACATTTAAGTAGTAATATACCTCAGTCACTCGCATAGGGAGTTTACATTTCTAAAATGATCCGATATGCCAGGGCGTGTACAACAAATTAAGATTTCATATACAGAGGTTAACTATTCAATGACAAATTATTGACAAAGGGATATCGAAAACCACGTTTAATGTCAACGTTCAGCAAATTTTAAGATCGGTTTAATAGTCTTGTTTGCGACTACTCTGTTTCACTAAGTGAAATGTTGAGTTGCCTTTTCGTTGGCGGTTGTTGAGACGTCTGTACCAATTGTGACGAGGATACACTCCTCACGTGTTTCATTGGACTTGACTTTGGACTCACGGCGGGTGTGACCGGTCGACAGGGGATGCTTACTCCTCCATGGCACCTGATCCCACCTCTTGGTTTCCAGAGGTTCGTGTTTGTTCATTTTTACCGGATTTGTATCTATGTCCTGGACATTCTATTGATTTATACTTTGGTATCTGAAATTTTTTATATTACTAAAAAGGAAAATTCCTTTAAAATATGTCCATAAGGAAGACTGCTAGTTGTGAAACAACGTGAGTGCTTATATCGATGTGTCTATAGATCAATGGAATGAAAACTTCGTGCCCACAAAGTGAAAACATCGCACTTAAACCAACAACGTCCCAACCTGAACTCAAATTGATTCTATACGTAAGTTTGCCAGTTTACTGATGGACAGACAAAATTATATAAGAAACAGACCATGACCATATAATTGAAAAATAATACTAAAATGATGTTATTTGATATCTCCTTAAAAACAGACATCCTGGATGAAAACTATGATATCGTTGTGTTGTGATCTGTCTAATTTCAATGTGTTCCGTGTGTGGTTTTATTTCTTACGCTCCTTCTGATTTCCGATTTCCTTAAAAAGATAATAGAATTCGAATTGTTGCTTTTATTAAATAAACATTAATTCACGGAATACGTAATACTTTTGTGTTTTCATAAAGTGAGAATGATAAATAACACATTCTTTTTCAACAATCCCCCTTCTTTATATCTTCGTAGAATTAATCACGGAAAGAAACTTGTTAGTTCCGGATGTTATCTATGTTCCGATTGTTCCCTGGAAAACGAACAAATAAAATCAACACAATATAAACATTTTTGTCTTTATTGTAACATCTTAACGGATCAATGACCTAGAATTATGGCATCCTATTTTGTTTCTGTATGCAAATAATCATTAAATTTCGAAGGTACCCATCATCACGGGCATTTTCTTTGTTTGTTTGTTTGTTTGTTTGTTTATTGTTGTTTAACGTCCCACTCGAGAATATTTCACTCATATGGAGACGTCGTGTCCTGCCATTTGTATATTACAGTAGGTGTTTACCCGACTTATATAATAAGCATTTATAATATTGCGCTCCAAAAGTTTACATGAGAAACGAAAGATGATTTGGTTATTTAGTGGCAGCCAGTTTTGCATGGATGATTAATAAATGCTCATGGAACAATACCAGCGATCTTCTGCAAGTAACTCAGCACCCTCCATATATAATCAACATAGAGCTGAACTAAAACCAGTGAGAAACTAAATGATTAAGAGCCCGTAGACGACTGATGCCCTGATATAAGAATTGTTATCTGTGAATTATTCTCGTCCGTATTGTGCTTTGTTACATTTTACAACATACGTTTAATTATAATTATTTTGTTTTGTCTCCGATTTCAATATTACAAATGTAAGAGTGACTGCGAAAGCAATATGCTGTATGTTCGTATCCGTAAACTCATAGGAACATAATTTTGTTCAATAAAAACTCAAACACTAGTGTGAATTTAGGAAATGCCTGTCATACAAGTACGTATGTATTTCGGAAATAGCTTGCCATACAATCATGTATGTATTTCGGGAATAGCTTGCCAACGAGTACGTATATAAAAATCTCAGATATTAAAGAATAAGTCTTTAGGATGTCCAGGATACAGATACAAATCCGGTAAAAATGTACAAACACGGACCTCTGGAAACCGAGAGGTGCGATCAGGAGCCATGGAGAAGTAAGCATCCCCTGTCGGCCGGTCACACCCACCGTCAGTCCACAGTCAAATCCAAATGAAATACGCGAGGAACGAATTCTCGTCACAATTGGTACAGACGTCTCAAACCGCCAACAAAAAGGCAACAAAATATTTCACTAAATGAAACAAAGTAATCGCAAACAAGACCGACCGTAAAATTTGCGGAACGCTGACATCAAACGCGGTTTTGGATATCCCTGTGTTAATATTTGTCAGTGAGTAGTTTACATCTGTAAATGAAATGTTCATTTGTGGAACACGCCCTGACATATCTGATCATTTGTGAAATATAAACTTCATATGCGGGTGACTGTGAGATATTACTACTTAAATGTGGAAGTTTTACGATGCAAAAGCCGAAATCGTCGCGTTTGTCGTATAGCTTAGTTGCCAATTTCCCGTCTGTGTCTATATTAAGTAGAATGTCTGACTATGAAGCGTGTGTGCTTGATTCTGTTGTATCTTTGATTTTAGTTCGCTGGGATATATCGCATTGACATATGTATGAAAATTGTCATTATTAATTGATAAAACGTCGTCGATATATATATATATATATAAATGTCAGAACACTGCTAGCTGTTTCATCTTTAGATTCAGCATTTTCTGAATGAAGTCCGCGTATGAATAAAGGATCAGATCAGCCAATAAACGGACACAATTGGTTCCCACGTCTCCGAACATTACAAATATATTGTCTATTAGAAATTCCAGCATCTTCAGTGTATTTATGTAAATAAATATGGTAATAGCCTGCCATACAAATACATTTAGGAATGTACATCATCTATCCTCTAAAATTGAGAAGAGAGAGAGAGAGAGAGAGAGAGAGAGAGAGAGAGAGAGAGAGAGAGAGAGAGAGAGACAGAGAGAGAGAGAGAGAGAGAGAGAGACAGACAGAGAGACAGAGAGAGAGAGAGAGAGAGAGAGAGAGAGAGAGAGAGGGAGACAGAGAGAGAGAGGGAGGACAAAGAGAGAGAGAGGACAGAGAGAGAGAGAGAGAGAAGAGAGAGAGAGAGAGAGAGAGAGAGAGAGAGAGAGAGAGAGAGAGAGAGAGAGAGAGAGAGAGAGAGAGAGAGAGAGAGAGAGAGAGAGAGAGTATGTGTGTGTATGGGGGGAAACCGGTTAAATGCTCCTATAAGGCTCTAATGAACTGCAAAACTCTTAAAAGAACTGGTATCACGTCCAATGGAAATTATTGTTTATAATAAACAATACCATGTGATTCTGAAAATAGAAAACTCACGTGTTTTGAGTAAATATAATAAAAACATTTCTATAGGTCTACCAAGGTAACGTGGCACATCCGTGTTCAGTCTAAAACCAAAACAACAACGTCTACTTTCCAAACTGACGATAGGCAGTGTGTAACCTCTGTTATGATATGATTATGTATTTGTAAACATTTTGTGCCAATTTACCTCAGTAGATGCAAGTATTCATGCTGTGTAGACATTCAATTAGATTAATTATTTGGTGTTTTATATCTACAACATTTAGATAATCTTATAAAGGTTTCTGATATGCCGACATTCCCCCACACGTCTTTTCGATACCATCGTAGTAGTCGTGTGGTAATTTTTCATCTGCTTTGTCCTTATCCCCATCTTTTGCTGCTACACCGGAAGTGTTCTGGCCTCTGTCTTTTTCACTTTGATTTGAAGTAAAATATTAATAAGTAAAATTATCAAACATTTAACCGAAAGGAAGTCCACAAGTCAATACACAAACATGATAAATATTGGGCCAATCCGGTCCTCTGGAAATCTATGTGTGGGATCAGGTGCCAATGAACAGGTATCCACCGCTGATTGGTCATACTAAAGTATTTATTTAAAGTGTTATCAGCTGCGTTTTTCTTTTTTTAATCCTTTTATACTATTTAGATTGAAATACAAAAACAAAAAAGAGATATACACATTAATAAAACATTCTTAAAATTCTTATATATTTTGTGAAAACTGCTTGAGAAAACCAACATTTGGCACTTGATTAACTCAACCTTATTATTTGTATATGAATACCACACTGGACTGACCTTAGTGTCACAAAATATATAAACATATAAGATTTTATGCCTTGATATAGCTTTTACAACAAATACAAGTAATAAAAGTAGAAAAAATTATTTCTCTTTTTAAACACAGATGTTTTCCCTTTGCCACATGGAATTTTGAATGTTCATCTTTGAAATGTTTTCGTGTACCTCTTTAAATTTCTGTCTGCAGGACACTAACAGTTTATATTATGAACCAAACACGGACTACACGATGAAACAAAATACCAAAAGATGACGGAGAAAACTAGATCTGATGTGAACTCCGAGATGAAATGTGGAATTGGTATATGTTATCCAGCATGGTTACAGCGATTTAGAAGTATCGCGTGTTTTACGGCCGTGTTCGGAGTGTCTACTTGTTTCACATCGAGTCTTATTTTCTATGTCAGCTCTCAAATTACAGCACTAGAAAAACAATTCGGATTCAGTAGCTTTCAAAGTGGTGTTTTACTTAGCTGTAATGAAGTCGGATTTCTGATGATCTGTCTCATCGTTAGCTTCTTTGCAAGGAAGGTCCATATCCCAAGATCCCTTGCGTTATCCACCGTATTTTCTGGTGTCTGTGGAATATTTTCATCCCTTGCATATTTCATGTCACCGAAAGACCAGCTTTACACCAATGAAAATAAAGATAATATGAACCAATCAGAAACGTTTCAAATGACGTCACAGAGATTTCAAATGTGTGATATAGCTTACAGTAACAGAACACAAACATCAAGCAGAGGACTCGAAAACTGTTTTGACCAACTGAGTGGACTTAACGGTTTGAGTGCAGAGTCTACAACAATTGCGTTTGCTATCATAGCGATTGGAATGTTTATAGGAGGTTTCGCGAAATCTCCCAGAGAACCTTTTTCAACCACTTATATCGACGACAATATACCCAAAACCCAAACAGCGCTTCACGTAGGTAAGAATCAATCTAAATAAAGACTCTTATACATATTGTATGTAGATTATTTTATTTAAGTCAAGCACCCTCCATGGGAGACGGGTAAGAGCTCTAAATCACGCCGTTTAGGTATTTGTTCTCCAGTCAGCATGGTTTTTAGCCTTGGAACCTGGAAGCTGCTTTATGTAAAAGAAAATGCCAGTTTTATTATAGAAAGCCGATGACCATATCCCGGGTACATTTTTTCACCTTTGTCAATAAAACCTGACCGTCATTTTAGTTTCATTGTTGCTTTGTTCTCAGCCAAGATTTTGTTTATTTATATAGTTATTTTACCAGCTACAAGTGGAGTGCCATAAATTTTCACTTGTTATGATGGTATTATCTCAATGCAATAGACCCTTTCACGTTAACTGTAGTCCTGTGACTTTGAGTGGCAAAATGATTCAGATACCCACAAAAACATAAACGTCGATATAGTAACTGATTGTTTCTTGGCGTCATTTTCCGGGAATCTGTATCATTTTGCCACTTAAAGTTACAGGACTTCAGTTATTGTGAAATGGTCTATAAGTATTATTTAATGGATCTTTGACCCAATGGCACGGGACCTGCTTTAGTCTAGTCTCAAAGATCCGTGGCATTTACTTTATTTGCCGAGAATCTGGCAAAGTTTCTATTTTTTTCGGTTCTACACATGACCTGATACTTGGAACATTCTGGGTACGAGGCAAACTCTCAAAGCAATTTACCACTTACCAGATTATTATTATTACTATTATTATTATTATTATTATTATTATTTTACAGGAATACTGGGTAGTGTGGGAATACTCGGTCCAGCTCTAGGATTTGGTTTAGGAGGACTTTTTAGCAAAATATACGTTACACTTGAAGGTGAGCATTTGTAATATTATAAAAAAAATCTTAAATTGTATACATTCAGATGTTTCCATATGTTTACAAACTTTATGTAATTTGGGCTTATCAGATAGCATTATAAATGTATTCCTTATCAACACATCTAATGTAAGTCAGATGTGCGTGGTTAATTAGTACACTGTTATAAGTAGGAAATTAAATAACATGAGTATTCATAATAACACTATTGTGTGCACTGCTAATAATCTAGATTATCTTTCCAATTACCTTATAAAGTATTGGCGAACGTGACTATGAAAGAAAGAAAGAATTGTGTGGTCAGGATTGCAGTAAAAGCATCCAGTGTGAGAGATGAAAAAGACTCGCACACAGTTAGGAAGGAGAGAGACGCCGTGCGTGTCCCCGCGAGAGAGTTTAGCGGCATAATGAACATTCAACATGTTAGACTGTTTGGATTTTAAGAGTAAAACTGGTTAACTTGAAATTCTGGAGTTCCTGGTTTTATCAACGGTCACATCGAAAAAATACTAATTAAACCACACTTCACTGTGTTTTGCTTGTAATTCAAACCTTAATGTGAATATCGCAGGTACCAAAGAAATACATTTACCAGGGTGTCCTGGATACATATACAAATCTGGTGAATATTGGTCAAACGGGGACCTCTGGAAATCCAGAGGTGGGATCAGGTGCCATGAAGGAGTAATCATCCGGTCATACTCGCCGTGAGTCTACAGTCAAATTCAGATGAAATAAGTAAGGAACAAATCCTCGTCACAATTGGTACAGACGACTCAACAACCGCTATCGAACAGGTAACTCAACATTTCATTTAGTGGAACAGAGTAATGGCAAACAAGGATGTTATAACGACCGTATTGTGAAATTCTAACATCAAATGCAATTTTGATCCCTGTGTCAATAACTTGTCAGTCTGTTTATATGGTATTATATAGGATCCTTAAAGTCAGCGACCACTAGATTACCGTATAACTGGTTAAATTTTCGGCAATATATTGAATAATTTTCTTATATTCGCAATGAAATCGTAACACGGAAAATAGAAGTGGCGAATTATTTAATAATTCATGCATGTCAACCACCTTTTTTTCTAACATCCCACATTGAAATAGATTTTGGTACAGTCATTTAGGCATTTTCGTAATCAAATAAACTTAAAAACAAAATATCTATAATCTCAAAATTTTCGTTTCCGATCCCAGGTTCCAGGGAATGTGATGAATAGATATTTACAAAGCGAATTTTTTATGTCGCGCAAAAGACATTTATGTATCTAACTCGTGGATTTTGATTGTAATTCAGGTATTTTAGACGATCTTTCACAAAATCCCATAAACAATTATGTTCCGCAATATTTATATGAATTGAAAATAGTATTTTTTTTTGTGCTCATTTATCCTGGAATTTCTAATAGACAATATATTTGTAATGTTCGGAGACGTGGTCTTTCAACAAACGGTCGGCATTCCTATGGGAACCAATTGTACCCCTTTATTGGCTGACCTGTTCCTTTATTCATACGAAACAAACTTCATTCAGAAACTGCTGAATCAAAAAAAAAAAATGCTAGCGGTCTCCTTTAATTTGACATTTAGATGTATCGACGTTTTGTCAATTAATAATGACAATTTTCATACATGTGTCAATGCGATATATCCCAGCGAACAAAAAATTAAAG
The DNA here is from genome assembly GCA_030159075.1 of Atrina japonica. Taxonomy (NCBI): domain Eukaryota; kingdom Metazoa; phylum Mollusca; class Bivalvia; order Pterioida; family Pinnidae; genus Atrina; species Atrina japonica. Next base: position 774,466 of record BROG01000285.1, read on the forward strand.
GTACAACAGAATCAAGCACTCACGCTTCAGACTTACACATTTTACTAACTATAAACACACATGGGAACTTGTCAACTAAGAAATACCACAAATGTGACGATTTCGGCTTTCCCATCGTAAATTTTCCACATTTAAGTAATAATATCCCACAGTCACCCGCATATGGAGTTTATATTTCACAAATAATCCGATATGCCAGGGCGTGTTCCACATATGAATATTTCATATACAGATTTAAATTACTCACTGACAACTTATTGACACAGGGATATCGAAAACCGCGTTTGATGTCAACGTGCGGTAAATTTTACGGTCGGTATTATAGTCTTGTTTGCGATTTAGCTGTCTCTCTAAGTGAAATGTTGAGTTGCCTTTTCGTTGGCGGTTTTTGTACCAATCGTGACGAGAATTCGTTCCTCACGTATTTCATTTGGATTTGACTGTGGACTGACGGCGGGTAAGACCAGTCGACAGGGGATGCTTACTCCTCCATGGCACTTGATCCCGCCTCTTGGTTTCCAGAGGTCCGTGTTTGTCCATTTTATACCAAATTTTTATCTATATCCTGGACATCCTAACGATTTATACTTTGGTATCTGAGATTTTTTATATATTCAGCTATTCAAGAAGTAGGCAAATACATAGATGTTTACGGGGAAATAAATATGAAAACATTACGTCATGCTGATCCTGATGGCAGAGTGCCTCCTTAGAGAATATACTCAAATATCTCACCGCGATTCACAACTTTATACATATTCTTTGACTATGGAATATATCCATTAATTACATTAATTTGAAGTCGGTAGCGGGCTCGACTCTTGATCGTGAGGTCGTGAGTTCGAGTTCAGCCGGCGGCAGGTTGGTTTCCTGTCTGTCGGATGAGACAGTAAAAACCGTGGTCCCGTGCCACAGTAGGTGTCGGCACGTTAAAGAACCCTCACTGCTCAATGGCCGTAAGTGCCGAGCATAGGCCAAAATTTGAAGCCCTTCACCGGCATTTGGTGACGTCTCCATATGAGTGAAATATTCTTGAGTGGGACGTTAAACAACAATAAACAAACAAACAATAAACACTAATTTGATACGTATTCGAATGTTTGTCATATCATTGATGAGTGAGGAATGAATAGTTCATCTTTATATCTATGGTACCGAAAATGTTAACAGTTTTTTTCAGATGTTAAGAGATTACAATTAATGCATTTAAAATCTGAAATTTACATCAGGATGACACACCTAAACACTAAAAAAGACTCAAGATCACTTCAATGTATAAAGTTTCTATATTGAAACGTAGACTATGAACGAAGATATTTTTAGATATATGACACTTAGAATGGATGAAATAATATCATCTAAAGACGCTCTGAATTACAATCTGCCAACGTATTAAAAATTCTATGTGTTTTATCGGTACAGTATTTACTGTCGGATTAAAATTCTATTGAATTATTTTGAATGAAAACATAAAATAACATGACATCAGTAAAATGCTATATCATATTAATATTCATTTTGTGTTCATGGTGTTTACGCCACGTTTAGCACAATTTTCAGTTTTAAATGGTGGAGGTGAAAACTTGGTTACAATGTATTAAGGAAAACATATGCAAATTTTCTTAGGTTCAAGCGAGACTCGAACCCGCGTCCATTGGAGGCAAGGGACTTATAAGAGAGAGAGAGAGAGAGAGAGAGAGAGAGAGAGAGAGAGAGAGAGAGAGAGAGAGAGAGAGAGAGAGAGCACTAGTTGACCCTATGCGGTATAAAATCTATAAAAGTAAAATGTTTGTATTGGTATTATCGTAAGAAACCCATAGTTTTAAAATGCTTGTTAAGGAATAAGAAGGTTCTGAGCTCAACAGAGTCCAACTGAGTAGTGAGAGAAAGAGAGTGAGAGAGAGAAAGATGACCAAGAATAAAGTATTCACGAAAGGATAGCAGGATTTCTCTATATCCAGGCAATACAAAAAAGGAACGGTTTAAATGTAATCTTAAAAAACAAAAAACCCGGAATTTTCACTTCGTATGCCGAACAGTTGTCGAAGACACAGTCACTAGCTTTTTAGATTTGTAGGTATGTGACCCAGTACCGTGAATCGAATCCAAGACCTTCTGCTTGTGAGTGGAACGTTCTAACACTAGACCAACGCAAGTGGTTACTGATACACTAAAATCTTCATATGACACCAGTTTAGTTCACTGCGTATCATATAATATGATAACACAAACTGCTGTAGTACATTATATGTTGAACAACTTTGTTCATTGTGACTGCCTCTATCCATCTGTATATCTTAAAAGGACTGTGTGTACCAAATAAAATGAATTCGATTTTTTCTACTATAACAATTCGTACTTGATGTACTATAACAAATAAGAGCTATACATAGGGATAAAATGTTATATTCCAAAATATTTGTGAAAAATTAGGTCAGGTCCAGCATGGTATTCATATACAAATAGTAAGGCTGACTTACTCAAATGCAATTGAAAAGTGATAAACCTGGGTTTCTCAAGCAGTTTTTACAAAATATATAAAAATGTAAGAATTTTTACGCCTGTGTATATTTCTTTTTTTGTTATTGAATATAAAAATGTTCAATTATACAGGTGTAGATATAACTCCCGAGGATCAACGCTGGATAGGGGCCTGGTGGCTGGGATTTGTTGTCTTTGGCTGTCTGTCCATCCTGTCAGCTATTCCAATTATTCTGTTCCCAAGACAGTTTAATTCCAAGTCTAGAATACCCGAAAATGAAAAAGAAAAGAAGGAACCAAAACTACAATTTTCAATGAAAGGTATAAAAAGTATATATATAAGAATGTATATTTAAACACCACTTCTTATTTTCACCTTACTCGAACACTCTTATTATTTACCTTTCTACTTGGTCGCAAATATACTGTTAAAGTTGAATTTTCGCTGGCGGTTAATTATGCGACTTTTTTTCTCATACAAAATCTATGGTCAAGCCCAAACATATAAGGATATTACAGATGCTCTGGTTTCATCCCAAAATACGCATCCCCTCATGGAAACATTAGAGCTAATATGAGAAATGTAGTTGTAAAAGTTATAAAATTTGTTTGTTAATTATTGTGAAATGAATAGAGAAATAAAATTATCTGTTAATATAAAAAAAATAGCGTGGGTTAGTTTATGCAGAAATAAAAGAAGTGATAAAATAAGTACCTACATGCGCTGAGAAAGATTCATGTTACTCGTACCCTACAAATTTGTTTGTTAATTATTGTGAAATGAATAGAGAAATAAAATTATCTGTTAATATAAAAAAAATAGCGTGGGTTAGTTTATGCAGAAATAAAAGAAGTGATAAAATAAGTACCTACATGCGCTGAGAAAGATTCATGTTACTCGTACCCTACAAATATTACCCCACGCGAACAGATTCACTTGTACAGGTGTTGTTCTATTTCAATACTTTAATATTTTCAACCCTGTCACTCAAAAATCGAGATTACTCGACCAACCGGTTTCTTTAATCTATTCTATCCTTGTTATTAATAGTTACCGCCTTTGAAATTATAAGCATTTTCCTTCAATAGCATTTAATTATATACATGTACACTATACTGTATTTACTATGTACTATTCTATATACTGTATACTACTATATATACAACAATTCATTCAATTAATTTAATCATATGGAGTTTGACATATAGTTTGTTCACTAACAGAATTTTTGGACTCCGTGCTACGACTGTTGAAGAACCCGATATATGTACTGGTGGCAGTGACCAATTGTATTGATCTTTTTACTGTGTCCGGATGGATTGCGTTTGAACCAAAGTATATGGAAACTCAGTTTAACCTACCTGCATGGGAAGCAAACATATATGTTGGTAAATATCTTTTCCTCTATATTTCATGTGGTGATGTATAAACGGATAAGCGTGTAAAGAGTCAGTAATGTTTTTATAAAAAGCGTAATTTGTTATTTTTTATTTATTTATTTTTTTTGATAACATTTGGTCATCTATCTTGGATTCATAAGAATGCTTAATCATAGTGCCTGTCCAGTGCAAGTAACACAGTTATCATGTTAAAAATTCAAGCATATTTAAGTCAACCAAATTTTCTAGTGCATAATTCTAAAGAAAATTCCCAAACTACATGTCTTTTCTTATGTCATACGTGCATCTGCAGTACATATGTATTCTGATATTTTGAAGAACGAAAATGAGTTTAAATCTAACACGAATTAAACAAAATCAGTTAAGTCTCAATTTAGAAAAACAAACAAATAAGCAAAGAATAAAATAAACAGTACACAACACGATTTAATTTTGCATGCGAGGACTGTAGAAAATTATAAAGTAAACCAACATTAATGATGTCCGTCACACGGTTTATTTTCATTTTATTCCCGTTTTTATTCGTGCATAAATAAATGCCAACAAGTACATATTATAACGCATTAACCCATAAAACTGACTTGTGTAAACTCCCCAGAATATCAATTAATTAATTGATTACTTCTCCAGGTGTTCTTGCTGTCATACCAGCTGGAATAGGGTGCTTACTCGGCGGGATCATAACATCGAAATACAAGCTTTCTCCTCTCAGCTGTGTTAAATTCATGATCACTGGTGGAATTTTTTGTATTATTGTGACGTTGTTGTCAATATTTATTGGCTGTTCGAACCCACCAATTGTCGGACTGCCAAACGAAAGTGATAAATTTCCTTATCTATCGGTGTATGTACCTCTGTTTTTTTTGTTTATTTTATATATGCAAGACCATGACATATGTTGGATAAACTCTCTGTACCTCTCTGTGTCTCTCTGTCTATCTCTCTATTTATCTATGCATTTGTCTGTCTCTATTTCTCTGTCTCTCTGTCTGTCAGTCTGTTTCTCTCTTTCTGTCATCCTCTCTCTCTCTCGCTCTCTCTCTCTCTCTCTCTCTCTCTCTCTCTCTCTCTCTCTCTCTCTCTCTCTCTCTCTCTCTCTCTCTCAATGTGTTTGGCTGTTTGTCAGCTATGCATGTGTGTTCTTATTTATTTTCTCTATTATTTATAATTATACTTATCTATTTTTTCATGAAGTGTTAATGATTTACTAATTTATCACCATCCATTGTATTATCTCTTTATTCATGAATCGACTTCTCAGACTAACTTCAACAAGTTTATTATTTTCGTATTTTTATTTTTAATTTGTAGTAATTGACGTTCTATAAACATATTCAAAATATTTTTAACAGACAATCTCCAGAAAATCAATCTTCCATGTGCTATTCAACCTGTGGTTGCAATTACTACGACTTTTTCCCAGTGTGTGGAGAAAATGATGTAATTTATTTCTCTCCGTGCCACGCTGGTTGTCATCATTTCCAAAATCAGGTTTGTAATTCAACATATTTTTTTTGTATTGTACGTGATACGAGTTTTGCTAACAAATGGCTTGGCGCCAGGGAAATATATTGCATAATATTACATGTGAAGGAAGAAATTAGGCAACTGGTGTATAACTGTCCTTTATAATTGCTGTTTTATGTTTATGACCGCCTACCTAGATGTTGTATTTAGCTCATTTTTTATAGTATATATTATTTATGAGACACATCTAGTGCTGTAAACACCATCTTAACGTGTTTCTCTGGAATAATTTGTATATTCCATAGTCACCCAAGGCTGTAATATAACACATTCTTCGTTTTTGAGTCAGCTTTTAATTAATAGGAATATAAATATTGTGTTTTAATTGGGAAATATATATATATATATATAAATATTATATCTGTGTGCGTGTCATCATGACCTATTTAAGCGTGGTGCTCCCATGGGGAGAGAGAGAGAGAGAGAGAGAGAGAGAGAGAGAGAGAGAGAGAGAGAGAGAGAGAGAGAGAGAGAGAGAGAGAGAGAGAGAGAGAGAGAGAGAGAGAGAGATTACATATGTTTAATACTCTGGCGTCTCTGCCAATGAATTAAATTATATTTTTGATTTGTAGAAATTCACCGGCTGTACATGTTTGAGTGGTGACCAGTTTCCCAATGGGACGGCTGATACTGGACTCTGCGAATCCGATTGTAACATGCTTTTGCCGTACATAGTACTAAATTTTGTTTTTGGAATTCTGGTGACGAGTTACACCCTGCCTATTATCATAATATTTATCAGGTAGAGCTATGTTTGTTGTATTTATATATATATATATATATATATATATATATATATATATATATATATATATATATATATATATATATATATATATATATATATATATATATACATTTTCTTTCAGGACAAATAATCATGACATAATTTATACTTTAGTTAATTACACTACACAAAGAATCAGTTCAACACACTTATTTATGCATAAGTGCATTCACATAAGTACATATACACACATACATACAATTATATACATACATACACACATATGCACACACCATGTTATACATATACATAATACATACATACATACATACATACCTATCCATATTTCCATACACATATATACATATACATACAATAACATATACACATACATACATACATACATACATACATACATACATACATACATACATACATACCTACCTACCTACCTACCTACCTACCTACCTACCTACCTACCTACCTACATACCTACATACATATGTATATATTATACGAAACCCAAACATGGAACACATACCACATGCATGCACATATACTTGTTTATACTTTTTACTGTTATACAAAAGTAAATATTCCAAAGAAAAACAAATTTTATTTTGATACTGCAGATGAATAATTATCCTTTTGTTCTTGTTTACACTAAAGAGTTTCCAAGCTTGAAGAACTTTATTTTACTCCAAAGTTGATTCTTAACTTTATTAATGCACCTATTTAAGTATTCAGTACCAAAATGCAAGATATTTTAAATCTAAAGAATGAACTATCAAATTTTGCCATGTCCCTTCTGTATTTAGTAGTCGTCGAACCTATGTTATTTTAAGAGCTTTAATACATGTATATGAATCGAGGTGAATCATTTGTAACCATTCCCATTTATTTTTACACAGTAAACTCCCATTTATTTTTATATAGTATACTTCTTTTTATTTTGTCGCATTTATTTTGCCACACAAATTTATAAATCAAATTATTTAATAAATTAATATAATGTGTTGGAGGATTAGGCAAGGATATAAATTGATGATTTAACTGTGAAATAAGTAAGATTTTTACTACTGTAATTCGACCAATAGGTGTAAGGTTCCTTTCATTCCAAAGTTTTAGTAAGGACTCAATCTTTACTATTTTTTTTCTTGTAGTTTAATTCACAAATAGTATTTAACAAAACATCAAATTCTATTCCTAAAAGTTCCATTTATCACAGAAGTTGTTTGAACAATATTTTTTATTTCCTATCCATACTACCTGTGCTTTCTCAAAATTTATTTTTAGTCCAGAACTATTTTCAAACCATTCTAAAATTTTAAGGGATTCATTTAAAGATTCTTCACTGCCATTTAGGATAAGTAATGTATCATCAGCATGTTGTGATAATTTATTTTCATGTGTATTAATTGTTACTCCTTTTATCTTTTTATTATTTCTTATTTTAATAGCTAGAATTTCTGCACAAATAACAAATAAATAAGGTGAGATGGGCTTCTACTAGGGTAAAATTGGTCTGATAAATTGCCCCCTGGTTTATTCTAGACACGATATTACTATAAAAACTTTTATCCACTTTTTAATTGATTCTCCAAATCTAAAAAAAATCCAGAGCACTGTTTCAAATTTCCAAGAAACCGAATCAAATGCGTTTTCAAAATCTAAAAAGAAAAGTAATCCTGGTATATCATTCTCCTCTGTGTATTGCATAATGTCATATATCAAACTTGTATTCTGACCTATATATCTCCCTGTAATAAAACCTGTCTGATCTTTACTTATTAACTTATCTAAACCTGTTCTGATTCTATTTGCAATAGTCCTAACTTATACACTGTATTTAGTTATGTTATTGGTCGCAAATATTTAAAAAAAATTCTTTTGTTTATTATCTTTTGGAATACATACGATTATCCCTTCCCTTTGTGTAACTGATAATTCTCCTGTTTCAAAACCATAATTTAAAGATTTGACAATAAAATTCCCCAGCTGTTTCCAAAAGAATTAAAAAAATTCGGCTGTAAAAGCATCAGATCCAGGGCTTTTATTGTTTTTCATACTTTTTAATACTTTAAGAATTTTATCATGTTTTATTGGTCCCTCTAGGCTATCTGCTTCAGCATCAGTAAGTGTAGGTATATTGAAATCTTGAAATTGTTTTTGAATGTTAACTTTAGAATTATTTTGTTTTTCAGTAAATAAGTTGGAATAAATTTTTTTGCTTCTTTCAATATTTGATTTTGATCAGTTATTATTGTTCCATTTTCTTTTTCTACATTTGGAATAATTTTATTTGTAAAGTTTCTAGACTCCAAATTACAAAAATATCTAGGAGGCTTGTCTCCTTCTAATAACGATTGTGCACGTGCTCTTAATAAACTACTTTGTAATTTCTCTTTTCTCAAATTTTCTAACTCATTTTTTTCTTTCCAATAAGTCAATATTTTTATGAACTAGTTTCCTTCTAATTGTTTGACTTGAGCGATTAACTCTTTTTCCATTCTATTATTTTCTTTTTTCTTATAACCGCCATATGATATAGATATTCCCCTAATTTCTAGTAGAATAATTTCAAGAAGTAGATGGTTATTTATGACATAATGTAGGTCATTTATATTTTCTGTATTTTCATAATTGTACACAGGCACTGTGTACTGTTTCTTTATTTCTAATATTTTTGTTTTAATTTTATCGACAAACAGTTTATCATTTAAGAGAGTGTTGTTAAATGTCCATAAGCCCCTGCCCCTTTTAAACTCCCTAAAACTTAATACTGTTTTTATCATTGAATGGTCTGGCCTGTAACGTATACCAATTTCAGATTTTACAATGCTGGGTAGAAGATTATTACTTATTAAAAAGAAATCCAATCTAGCTTGTTTAAATTGCATTCTCTTACGCCAAGTATATTTTTTAACATTACCATTTACCTCTCTATATGGAACAGTGTACCCCCTTTCCCTGACAATGTTTAAAATATAATCCCTAGAATTTGGATTATTTACATGTAAATAATTATGACAGTCTAATCTGGATTCAGAACTAAACTGAAATCCCCACATATAATTTGAAATTCACTATCAAGTTCATCTATAATACTTATCATATCTTGGAAAAATTCGGGACTGTCTCTATTAGGCCCATACAAGTTTACTGGGGTGATTTTCCTATCATCAACAATTATTTCAATAACTATTAGGTTGCCATTTATATCTTTCTTAATTTTGTTTAATTTATATTCAAAATTATTATTTAACAGTATACAAACAGCCCGTGAATTTGATGAAAGAGAGTTAAAATAAGCATCATACCCCATTGATTTCTTATTTCTGATAAGAAATGTGTCCTGTAAATAGTAGATATTTGCATTTAGACCCTTAATATATTTAAAAACATCGCTTCTCTTATGAAAGTCACCTAACCCTTGGCAGTTAACACTAATTATCACAACCATTGTTTAAAATTAAATAAGACTATAGGTCTTAGTATATTCTAAATTGAACGACAAATTTATATAAAAAATTGTATCACTTGATAAACATTGTGACATAGGTCTGCATACATGTACTGTGTATTGATGTACCGATACAGTACTGATATACATGTATATATATATTTCCATTGTAATTATCGTTGCTGTTGGGTAATGTAGCAGAAGCAAGGTCGATCATAAAGTGTTTATCCCAAAGGTTTCGTTTGTTTTTTAGGACAAATAATGACCTCCCTCAGTAACAAAGGAGATACTCTCGCATGGGAAATAGAAGAGGGTCTTAGGGTGATGCTTAAAAACAGGAGTCGTGAAATATCATAACTCTTTACGTCTTTTACATTTTAGATCGGTTTTGGATGAAGACAAAGCCATGGCTATGGGCTTAATGCTATTTCTGACAACATTACTTGGTACGTCATTTAATATGCATGCATTTATATTATTACTTTGTTGTTGTTGTGTTGTTGTTTAACGTCCCACTCAAGAATCTTTCACTGATATGTATCGCCAAATACTAGTGAAGGGCTTTAAATTTTGGCCTATACTCGGCACTTACGGCCATTGAGCAGTCAGGATTCTTTAACGTGCCGACACCTACTGTGACAAGGGACCTCGGTTTTTACTGTCTCATCCGAAGGATAGGAAACCGACCTGCCGCCGGCTGGACTCGAACTTACGACCTTATGACCAAGAGTCGAACGCGCGACAGACTGACCCAGGCCGGGTCATATTATTACGAAAATTTGCCTTAAATAAACATACTGTATACCTGCAAATTATAACCCCTGCTTATTTTCGTCCTTTTACGTCAGAAAACTTATTCGCCATGTCCTACATTCGCCCTAGATCACCATAGTATAATGGAAAGCATTAATGTTCATGCTTCAGTTATTTAGCTTGAAAATTTCGCATTCGTTTTAAATTTGCCGTGTCAACTAAGGCTGAAAATGGCGAAAATTAAAACGGGAGCGAAAATTAAAACGGGAGCGAAAATTCCCAGGTATGCAATATTTATTTTTAGTAATTATTGAAAGAATTTCCTTCAAACATTAAGTTGGCAAAATAGTCTCCCTTGGTTGAACGCCTAGAAATAATATTGTTTACGTACATTAGGCCATTGTTAATGCTTTATAATTACACTATATCCATGTTTTCTCTCAGAATAAAATTTGGCCGCCAAATTATAACTAAAAACTTATCGAATCTGACCAAAACACTAGTAGAAACACCTCGTATCAGCACCATGTTCCATGCATTTTTTTTCTAATTTAAACGTGTCCAGTAATATTCTTCGACAATTTTTCTCATTTGACTGGTGTTTTACGCAACACTCAACAATTTTTCAGTTATATGGTGACGCTCAGGTTGTAATGGTAGAGGGGAAAACCGGGAATAGACCATCGGCCTTCCGCAAGTAAACTAGAAATCATTTTACATAATCGATGGTGAGAAAAGATTCCCGTTTGCTTACTGTAATGCAAAATTGTAAGATAATACTACCTGCATTAGCAATTAAAAAAATATGCATATAGAAAACTGGAACAATGTGATTTTACTTTTCGTATAAAACATTATAGAGTATCTATATTATATGCCAAATGAGCTGAAAAACAAATGAGTTCTAAGATTTTGGAATTATCGTAAATACGGAGCAAATGTAATGTAGTGACCGCAGAATATGTTGCCTTAAAACGTGACTGACTATTCTTTGTGATTACAACGTTATACCAAGTCTAATACCTCTAAATATGAAATTTTCGTACGTTGAATAGGCGCTAGAACATTGGATCATTTGGGAAAGAATGATAACGGTTAAACCTAATACACTCTCGTTATTTTATTGACGTTGCACTCTTGTTTTATATGACATCACATTGTATTGTGACCATTCTGAATAAATCGATGAATCAAATTAATTAAATGTTTCGAATAACTCGGAAATACTGTGCATTTAAACCGTATGTTTTTATCAGACTGCCAAATACTGTGAAGTGATTAATTTGTAATCATCAACAGTTGTTAATTTCACAAACACATAGTGTCAATTGTAAAAGTAAGAATCACTAGTAAGTCAAATTGTTGACACTTTTATTGTATAAGCTTTGTTCCCTGTAAAACGTGTTATCACAATTATTTAAGAACGCAAATTTACCACGCAGGTTTTTCAAATTAAGCAGTTTAGAACAGCTAATATAGAGATCTATATCTATATCGCCGTGTTAGGCAATTGGACGGTTCCGGCAGGTAGACGCATCGGATAATTGGAAACAAAAAACTAGTGACAAAATATTTTCTATCTGCTAAAAACAAATGACAGGATGGCTTTGTCTAGGTTAAATACTTTATGGTTGATAGAATTGAAAACAAATTTTCGTTGACAAATACGCAAAGTCTCACCAAACACGGATAGATTAGACTTGGATTCGGGCGAGCACGGGAATACTTTAAAAGTTAATCTTCTCCTTTTCACAGGATGGTTCCCGGGACCAGTATTATATGGAATGGTGGTCGATTCATCATGTAAAGTATGGAACTCAGGTTGTGGAAATGACGGCTCATGCGCATTGTATGATATCGAGTTGTTCCGGTATAGACGTAACATTCTTCCATTATCTCTGTATTTCTTGATGACATTTCTATATTTTGTGATATACATACTATCAAAGAAAAAGGTAGACTGGAGTATCACGGATACATTTGTTCCCGATATGGACACAAGCATATCATCGGAGGGGGAGGGTCTAATGAACGGAAAAGACACAGGGAATGGTGATATAAGTGTATCAATAAGTTGACAGCGAAACAGAAAGTGAAATACATTAGTGGATATATTTCTTTTGCGATTGTGTTCAACATAAATATATAGTAATATTAATAACAGTTGTTGTTGTTGTTGTTATAATGTTGTTTTTGTTTTAGTCGTTGATGATTCAGCTGAGACTGGTTTATATGGAATGTGTAGGTTACATAGAGTATTAGCAAATCATAGGTGAAGTGTAATACAACACATTCGAAAAGCAGGAATATTTCCTTCACAAAGTGAATCTCTTTTAATTTTTTCATTAATATTGATTCAATATCAATAATTCCATTCCATGAAACAAAATTTACATATAATTACTTATGCCTTATTATCAAAATTTACATTTTGTTTTGAAATAATACATTTTGAGATAGAAATATTCTAGGTATGTAAAATAAATCCATTGACACTCTTCTTGCAAAACAATATTTACTGACATTGGCATACATATTTTAAAATTCGACCATGATCCACTCGTTCTCCTTAAACACCGTGTATCCATCTGAAATAAAATATGTATATGAATGTGTAAGTTTGTTTTTGCTAATTTTAGACATGCAAATAAATTTGGAAAAGACTGTAATCATTTTATGCATGAAGTAAATTACCAATATGTCCAAGAATAAGCTTACGACAATGATTAATTTACAAATAATATTTTGATATAATTCCGTGGATTGAAATTTTCGCGTTTTACTCTCTCCTGAAGCAAATGCATTTTTTTTTAATTCGTAGATCTGGAGTAGCATTCTAATAGTCTACAAGGTCAGCCTGACTGTATACGTTCTTATATAATTCAAGCGCGCCTGTGTGTACCGTTTATCGACAAATTTCGTTTTCATTCGCAAACATTGTAAATATTGACTGTAGAATCATGCATAGAATATTTGAAAGTTATCTGTTCATTGGTTCATGAGGAGAAGATATACAAAGTATTGGTCCTATTTTGCCCCTTTTGGGGTCTCTATGAGTCCTAGCCTCTTTTCAATCGCTTCACATGGGGATGTTACATGCCAAGTTTGTTTAAAATTGATCCACTGGTTCTTGAGAAGAAGTCGAAAATGTCTCAGATTTGACAAAGTATTCTTGTATTTTTTGTTCACTTAGGATTCTGTGAGCTTTACCTTTGACCACATGACCTTGAAATTTTGTCATAATGATCCTTATATAATTCCTGACAACTCTCTCATATACATTTATATACAAAAAGTCAATCAGTTCTTAGCCAGTATTAAGCCATTTATATAAAACCACACCCTTTGTGTCCCCTAGTGACCCATTTATCGACAGATGAAATTTTTATTCGCAAACTTTATATATATTGACTGTACAATCATGCATACAAAGTTTGAAAGTGATCTGAGCATTGAAAATGTACCAAATTTTGGACATTTTGGCCCCTTTATTGTCCTTTTGGGTCCTAGCCCCTTTTTTTGCAAATGTTATGTAACTTAACCAGGGGATATTACATGCCAAGTTTGGTTTAAAACGGCCTACTGGTTTTTGAGAAAAAGTCGAAAAGGTCTCCAATTTGACAAAAAATCTTACATTTTCTGTTCACTTAGGTGTATGTGACCTTTGACCCCATGACATCGAAATTTTGTTAAAATGATCCTTTGATAATTCCTGAAAATTTTCTCATATACCTTTGTTTACAAAAAGTCATGTTTTGAGTTATTTAACAATTTGTAATACAACTGTACCCCCTAGTGGCTCGTTTATGGACAGATTTCTTTTTCCTTCGCAAACTTTGTAGATATTGACTTTGATCTTTACAATCATGCAAACAAAGTTCGAAAGACATCTGATCATTGGTTCATGAGAAGAAGATCTTTAAAGATGTACCAAGTGTTGGTCCTTTTTTACCTTTTTTGGGGATTCCTATGGGTCTTAGCCCCTTTTCATTCACAAACTTTATGTGGCTTTACATGGGGATGCCATATGCCAAATTTGGTTGAAATTGACCCACTGGCTCTTGAGAAGAAGTTGAAAATGTGTAAATGTTAACGACGGACAAGGAATGACGCACGACGAACGAAAGACACAAGACGATCGCAAAAGGTCACCATGAGCCTTTGGCTCAGGTGACGTAAAACATAAACGTTTAAGTAATTGACATTCTATGAATAGTTCGTATACCTTATATTTGGCAAACTGCATTCTTTGTAACCAGCAAGATTTGTTCACCGTATGGCGTATCTGAAACTGATTATAAATATATAGAGAGATGACAAGACAAGAAAGTGCACTAGTGCTGAAAACCTTGAAATTAATAATGTGATTGCCTCCCTTATGAAAATGATCGTCTTACTGATTTGAGCCACCGTCTATACTCCTTAGATATAAAACAAAATCTCAGATACCAAAGTATAAATCTTTAGGATGTCTATAGATAAAAATCTGGTAAAAAAAATGGACAAACACGGACCTCTGGAAATCAAGAGGTGGGATCAGGTGCCATGGACGAGTAAACATCCCCTATCAACCGGTCACACCCACCTTGAATCCACAGTCAAACCAAATTCGCCAGGAACAAATCCTCGTCACAATTGGTACAGCCATCTCTGCAACCAACATTTCATTTAGTGAAACAGAGTAATCGCAAGCAAGACTAATATACCGACAGTAATATTTGCGATACAGTAACATCAAACACGGTTTTCGATATCTCTGTGTTAATATTTTGTCAGTGAGTAGTTTACTTCTGTATATGAAATGTTCATATGTTGAACACGCGCTGGCATATCGGATCATTTGTGATATATAAACTCCATATGTGGGTGACTGTGGTATATTACTACATAAATCTGGAAAATACGTTTTTGTACAACAATTAGTGTCTTTATATGTGTCACTTGGGTTGCTATATCCAGCGGGAGTTGTTTGTATAATATCTGGGAGATATATACATGTAATGAATTTTTTTCAATATAACAATTTAGTTTTCAGATAATTTCGTTTTCCATGCCGTTAAGAGACATGTTAAGTTTAATTGCTGGTTAAACTAAGAAAATGTCGCCATTTTAAGAAATCAACAATATGTACATATAGTTATATTAAAATGTTTCAATTAATAAAGAAATTATACATTGCTGAATCAATGGAAGAACCGGGTTTCATAACCCATTTAGATTTGACTTAATTAAGTAAAAGCAAAATATTGAAATATTATCGGGGGCGTATTTCCGAATCTTCTAGAATTAGCTCTTGATCGACTTACTTCCGCTGAATCTTTCATTTTTAATAATAATAAAGCTACCAATGTGGTGTTTTAGATAAGACAAAAAGGTCTTTCATGTAGTATCCGAAAGCTATAGAATGACCCACAGAGCTTTTAAGATTACTTGTTAACGGAAATTTACCGATTTGACAACCGTATTTATAAGGTAATAAAAACTTTCATGATTTAAATACGTATGATATGAAACAAATCAAGATGCATATGCTTTAGTTTTGTGTATTACCTCAACTCCAATATTAACAGTTATAAATAAAGGACAAACTTTAAATCTACGCACTGGACAATTACCTAGGGCGGAAGGGTCGAACCAGCACCAATGCTCCGAAAGATAATTTATTTTTATTTTCATCACCAAACATTCGTCGAAGAACCATCAATACCATAGCAAGATTTAACTTTAAATCACGGTCTCCCACATACTGTTATACAGAGTTCGATTTTCGTTATATAATTACCTGTTGATATTGGTAAATGTACTTTTTATCACCAAGCTGCAGAAAGCTGTATACCAGCAAATACATGCCCACTGGAACATGGGATGATTTTGTGGAAAAGTTTGCCATTTGAATTGCGGAAGGCCGATGGTGTATTCCCGGGTACATTGTAACCGGATCTCTCCTCCAACACTGTATAAAAAAGTGGTCGCCACCATATAACTAAAAAGTTGTTTAGTGTGGCAGAAAACAAACATTAAAGTTCAAATACAAAATCAAACTAGTAAATGCCAAATGGTTGCATTCTTTTGTTATGGATGAGCTTCGGTCTTTCCCTGAGTACTCCGCAATCTTACCGCTACCAATGACCATATAATAAAATATTGAGAATGGGGACCAGCAGATATACAGAGAACACAACATCCGTGGTAGAAAACTGATATATGTGTAAAATGTAAAGCAGGCATCACTAATACGTCTTCGCACATGGAGATCATGTAAGAGAAGGCATGGAGGACAAATTATCATGATATACGAACATTTGACAGGTCTTACATTCGATATGCCAAGAAGATCTTTTGTTGTTGTTTTTTCGTCAATAATTTGCGCATAAATGAAGACGACACAGCTTCAGGCGAAATTGAAAAATACTGACCATGTATTGGGCTGTGTACTGATACTGTGCCAGTGGTGTGTGTGTGTGTGTGTGTGTGTGTGTGTGTGTGTGTGTGTGTGTGTGTGTGTGTGTGTGTGTGTGTGTGTGTGTGTGTGTGTGTGTGTGTGTGTGTGTGTGTGTGTGTGTGTGTGTGTGTGTGTAATCATTTTGGTGTTTTATGCATAACATTTTCAATTTTTTGGTTGCTACTAGAATTTCTTGATGACAGGCAAAACCCGAGGAAAATACCATCGATCTTTTGCGAGTAAAAGTGGCAACTTTCTCACAAAATAAGTTCAGGTTCCAGTGGGACTCGACTAGGGGTGAGAGACAGCATGGTTTAAATCTCGATGCTCTGACCACTCCGCCACGAGAATATCAGTGTCATTCCCCATTTATTAATACTTTAAGTAAAATAGGAACAAAACCCGTTATTAACATGACACAAACCTGATATATTATGATTCATGTAAATCTGGTCATCATCACGAGTTCGAGGGAAAATTCTGTACAAATCATGATCACATGAATGTTTTTCCTTTTCGTTCTTCAGACATTGGCCGGTGTTCATATGACATCTTTGACTAATGTAATCACCTGAAAATGTCATCGAGATTATTTCTATGTACAGTGGATTCTCTAAAACCATCTTACTGACTGACTCAAATTGTTGTTTATCAATAAAAGTTGGAAAGGCTTCATATTTAAATGCGAGTTGGTCTCCTAAGTTGGGTGGTCTTTATATTGCAATTGTAGTTGTCAATCTTATTTAATTTATTGATAGTTAAATTCGACCATCAGTCATTTCTGTAGTAATTCGAACAATGACCATTTAGACATTATATTCTTGAACACTGCACACCAATACTCAAACGTTAAAACGTGTTTATTAAAATGGCGTACGAGAATGTTTGCAACTTTACAATTAAAGCAATTTTAATGTGGGAGTTTTATTGTATTTAAGTCATATACAGAAATACCGAATTGCTTGTCGAATTTATTACACACATGCAGCAATTACCTGAACCAGAATCAATGGTTTGTAATATATTGCAAAATGTCAGAAAAATATGCTGTTTACGATTAAATATTACATATGCTGTTTACGATTGAATATTTAATAGATAGATAGATAGATAGATAGACGGATAGAGAGATAGGCTGATAGACTGACAGACAAATAGATAGAGATAGAAATAGAGATAGATAGATAGATAGATAGATAAATAAATAGATAGATAGAAAGAAAGAAAGAGACAGACAGATAGATAGATAGATAGATAGACAGACGGATAGAGAGATAGAAAGAGGTAGATAGATAGATAAATAGATAGATAGATAGAAAGAAAGAAAGAGACAGACAGATAGATAGATAGATAGATAGACAGACAGATAGAGAGATAGAAAGAGATATATAGATAGATAGATAGATAGATAGATAGATAGATAGATAGATAGAAAGTTATTGTTATGCAAACATGCAGGCCAACACAAATGAAGCCGACACTTGCATTTAAAGCGATATGGCTTTACTATAAACAAAAAATGGGCTTACATTTAACGCCATATTTTCTATATTAAAAGCAAAATTTAATTTACATTTTAAGCGATTTTCCTTTCTATATTTGCAGTCCACGTCGTGGTAATTTTCACACTCCAGTGTGTCTTCGTCAAAATGTTTGGGATACGGACATTCAACTAGGAACTGATCATAATAACTTGGTATTTCATCATAGAAAACACTACAGTCGTAGTAAAGTTGACAGTGTTCAGGATGTGGAATGCGAATATACTGGTCCAGTAAACATAAATCAAGTATAAGTATATCTGAAATATAATATAATATAATATGATATATGAAATAAATATATTTGCGTATGTTGTTATACATACCGCTAAGTAATTTTCACTTATATGGAGATTTTACCTATTTTAGATGAAATGTCACAATTTTTTTACCTGTGCTATGGACTACTGTCGTTGCAGTTAAGGTTCTTTTACGTGTTGTACCTGCTCTGACAAGGAACCTCAGTTTTAAATCTCATTTGAAAAACCAGCAAATTCCTCTTATCGTGGAGAATGCGTTCCTAGGGAACAGTGACTATTTTAATCTTATTATAGAGATCAATGAGACGACAGAGAGCAACGCTTCTGCTTCTTACCTAGATTTACTCCAGTCGATTGGAAAAGACGGTCAACTTCACACATCCCTTTATGACAAACGAGACGATTTCAATTTCCATATCACAAACTTCCCGTTTCTAAGTAGTAATATTCCTTCTTCTCCTGCCTATGGTGTTTTCATTTCACAACTTATACGTTATGCCAGGGCATGCTCTTCTTATGAATGTTTTATTCTGACAGCTAAACGATTAGCCAATAAACTACTTACACAAAGTTACGTTGTTGAACGCTTGGAATCGTCGTTTAAGAAGTTTTATGGTCGATACGGGGACCTTGTTAAACATTATCAAGTCCCCCTCTCAGAGATATTAAATAGTATTCTGGATCACGGCCACAGACATTCACTCCGATTCACCTATCATGCTTTTCACCGAACTTGACCTCATCACAAAACTTGACCTTTTTACCGAATTTGACCCGTTCATCGAACTAGAAAGGTTTCCATAGAACATTTGCGACGGGTGTGGCGTGCCAGCAGAAGACGCTGACTCCTTCCGGACACCTGGTCTTATCCCGTTTGGGATTCGTAATTGTTCTTCATGTTGAGACCATTTGCACATCTAATTCGTTGTGTTATAATGGACTTGAGTTTTTGATTATTGATTGGTACTTCTTCAATTTTAGTTTTAGGTATAATGCAATACCCGGAATTGTACCCCGGATCTTCCGACCTTACGAGTCGAACGCCCGATTACTAGACTACAATAAAAAGGCATTAGCCATGTTTTGCAAAAAAAGATTATTATTTTTTTAAATATTTTTTTCTTTATCTATATTATTTTACTATTTAGATTGGTGTACAATATACACAGACATAAAAATTATCAAATTCCTATATATTTTTTCACAATAAGCTCCGTTCCAGTGTCTTATGCATATAAGAAATTGTTAGGTCGAATTAAACATTTGCAATCGGATTATTGCCAATTTTGGTTTCTCAGACAATTTTCACAAAATACCCAGGAATTTCATAATTGTTGTGTCTGCGTATATCTGTTTTGTGTAATTGTACATCAATGTAAGTATAAAAAAAAAGATTAAAAAATACTAATGCCGCTTAAACTAATTCACCCCTAAAACATATTTGGACTGGCCCAGGTATTGTCCATTGTTTTTACAGGTTGATGAGTTAAGTGGTCAAAGGTTTATATGTGCTTTATACCTTTTAAAAAGGTTAAAGCATATTCGAAATATATCTAATTGTCCAGATCAAATCCTGTTGAGGCAGAGTTCATTTGGATATTCTTTTCTACTTTACATATTTTACATAACATATTTTGTAAAATTTTTGTGAATTATTTCTTTTCAGTTGACAAGGGAACAATGAAATAAATAAAAAATGTGGAACAGTTTATAATTGTGCTGGAAATTTAAATATTTCAAAGCTGTTTTTGTTATACATGTATATTATATGAGAGCAAGTACATAAAATAGGCTTATATCTATATGCGTTTTTACTTCTCTAAAAGTAACTTATTCTGTCCACAATAACGAGTCATACACATATACTGCACGTAGAAATGGTATGGCTGTTAAACTGATAACTATATGTTTTTGCGATTTGTACATATATAAAGCAGACTTACAACTGATCATTTACATCAATGACAAAAAGAATGTTTACGTGTGCCGTATGTTTATTAAAGGGGCATTGGCTATTTTTTTTCATTTTTTTCTCCCTTTTTAGTACTTAGATTGATAAACAATTATAACAAAACGAGAGGCATACAAATCTTAAATTCCTAAATATTCTGTCAAAATAGCTTGAGAAACCCAGGTTTGGCACCTTTTCATTTGATTAACTAAACTTTGCTGTTTATATATGAATACCACACTGGACCTGACCTTATTTTCACGAAATATATAGGAATATGAGATTGTATGCCTGTATATCGCTCTTATTTGTTATTGTACCTGATGTACAAGTAATAAAAGAAGAAAAAATCGAAATAATGTTTGGTAAACACAGCTGATGTCACTTTTAACTGAATGAAGTACTTTCACGACAGTTTATCCAGATCGAATAGGAAACCCGTAGAAATGTGAAATTACGTATTTGTATTTTACACTTACCTGGTAATATTTTACCCGCTACAAATTGATGTCCAAAGAAGAAGAAAAAATATCCATAAGTATAAAGATTCATTTTAAGTTTTGATGACGTCCAAAGTACAAATTAGTCGTTAAGAAATCGATGACAGTTTACCGTAAAAATATTTTTTTACAAAAATGTTTTGAATTATGTATATTATTCTTTTGTTTGAGGTATGGTTACCGGCAAATCATACGACTATGTACATTGGTTACATTTCAAGTTATATATGCGCAAATTTGATAAATGTGTGTTCAGATTATTTAGTATAATTATGTCTTTTTCTGAACATTTTCTTTATCTTTAAATCACATTCATTTCACACTGATAGATGTAAAATTGTTTGACTTCAATTTCTTTGTACAGAAATCTCTGATGCAAATTTCCATTTCAGTAATATTAATTGGAAAGATGAACAACATACTGTAAAATCAGAAATTCCGATGCAGTATTGATTTCGTTGTTTTCATTTAACGAAAATAAAACCAGGACGAAATTGTTCATGAATTTAACCTAACAAAAGTAATAGGTTCCATTACAAACATATTTTTATTTCAACGTAATTTATTGTCAACGCATTTTAATATTTTAAAAACAACAAATTTTATTTCCACAATTATTTTCTAATTCAACAGTACATAATGCATATTAAAAATTGGAGAATCGCGGGATTCTGGAAAACCCGCAGTTGAGATCAAGTGTCATTGAGGAGTAAGAATTATCCAGTGTAAACGTTGATAAGGGGCATGCTCTTTGACAGGAACGCAGTAAGAAAAGTGCGACATTGCATTGGTATATTATTTTTTTTACGGTTGGTATAGTTACCTAATTTGCAGGTACTGAGCGAAATGTTGAATTATGTGTTTGATAGTGATTGTTGAACCGATTGTGACGTGGACTCATTCCTCAATTATTTCATTTGAATTCCCTTTATGACATACTCGACTATTTCAATTTCCATATCACAAACTTCCCGTTTCTAAGTAGTAATATTCCATGTTCTCCTGCCTATGGCGTTTTCATTTCACAACGTATACGTTATGCCAGTGCATGCTCTTCTTATGAATGTTTTATTCTGAAAGCAAAACGACTAGCCAATAAACTACTTACAGAAAGGTTACGTGGTGAACGCATGGAGTCGTCGTTTAAGAAGTTTTACGGTCGATACGGAGACATTATGAAGTACCCCTCGAAGTTTCGCCGAATTTGACGCGAAAGGTTTCCATAGAACGTTTGCAACGGGGATAGCTTGCCAGCAGAAGACGCTGACTCCTTGAGGACACCTGGTCTTATCCTGTTTGGGATTCGCAGTTGTTCGTCATGTTGAAACCATTTACACATCTAATTCGTCGTGTTATAATGGACTTGAGTTTTTATTATCGACTGGTACTTCTTCAATTTTATTTTGAACTCACAGCGGGTGTGACCGGTTGGAAGGGGATACTTATCTCTCCATAGCACATGGAGGTACGTGTGTGTACAAATTTCACCTGATTTGTCTCATGAACCCCCTTTCGATTTAAAATTTGTTATCTGTCATTTTTATATATAAACTAAGCATTGTGGGAGCTATTTAGAGAAACATTTTTCAATGAAAATTTAAAAAGCCAGAAGTTTTTGAAATTTTATAAAAGAGCACCTTTACCTGTAGTAGTGATAGTAGTAGAGATAGTTATAGAGCTGGGCTTCAAATAAAAATTACGATTAAAAATAAAGATATATTAATCAATGGAGGAGGTTAAAGGATGCATTCATTAAATAGGACGATGTCATTTACATTAAACACAACATCTGCAATGCTGCTTGTGTCACGTGGTATGTGGATCTCTGTACGTTTTATTTTATACATAACTCCCGCGATTTGTAAAAACCAAGTGCGCGTAAACATTCCTTTCAGGTATAAAGGTATTCTTATGACTAAAAAGATTTTTTTTCAAACTATCTATACACAAGAATAATTCATTAAATTTGGTTGATTGATCAAGGAAAATACATGTATATATGCTGGCGGCACACAATATGGCCAACAAACCGAAATATCTCTCGCAAAATACGGCTTACCGAAATCCATCTATTATCATCGTTTAATGTTATAAGAATTATATTTTTATCCCGCAAATAAAATGACAAAGGTTATCAACAAATCAGCTAGGTTTCCATTTTTGTCACTTTATCCCTGTTTGTAAGAGATATATTAACCAAATATATTTATATACCAGGGATTTCAGCTCGGTCCTTCTGCGACAGCTGAAGCTTATGATAAGCCCTGTACGATAAATTATATAATTTCGTCATATATTAACTTTCATTTTCTCTCCAGAAATGCATTGTTTCTCCAGCATATAAGTTTAACACCGAGGCATGTTATAGACTTTTCCAAAAACCAAAACGCAATTAGTTTCATTTTACAACTATGTTTAATGATGTTTTTTGTACTCCAGAGTTATTCATTAAATTAATGGTGATATCGGATGAATATCAAATCGTTACAAGGCGACTCTGTGGCGGAGTGGTCGGAACATCGCGCTTTACACCATGAACTCTCTCACTTCCTGTCAGCGCAGGTTGGAACCTAAGCTGGTTTTATGAGGAAATTTGCCAGTTTATTTGCTTAGAGCCGTTGTTCTATTCCCAGGTATACTGTACACGGATTCTTTCCTCAATCATTAACCCTTGCAGTTATAAAAAAAAACTTTAAAATTATTGAGTGAGACCTATAGATTAATAAAACAAATATAAATAAATCAAATTATCACATGATGTTTTGTTTATTATGAAATGCTACGAGTTCGTCATGAATATATATGAAATATTGATTAAACTTTACAAGCAGCAGTTCTCATGCTAGAAGTCCTGATACGAATGACAAGATCTGGAAAATAGTATTCGTGAACCATTTCAGTTCTAAATATCACGATGAACTGGTCTAAAACAGACGGAAATATCTATCGTTTAGGCTGATAGTTTCGATAGGATGAAGTTTTATACATTTCTCGTGTGCCGTTTACTTAGCATCTGTACAAGGAGAAATTTTAGCGCCAATTTACTTTTAGCAATCTTTTCACAAAGACGTTAATGTACTAGGTTTTATAATGCGCTTTGTAGAGTCAGATGAACAGTATTTGACAACACGAACACTCGTGTAATTGGTCAACTATTTTCAAAGCGCTAAATGTAACATGCGCGAAAACATTTCCAGTTTTCAAAGCGCTAAATAATTTGCTACGCCAATTAAATCGTTATACGGTATTTCAATTGACAGAGAATATTTCAAATGAGGTTTTTTGTTGCATCAGGTTTTGTTCTGAAAGATAATTTGTTTCTAACAATGAAATATGCAATTTGAAGGCAACCATGTACCTCAAATAGCAGCTGTATGTGACGTATTGATTGGATTATGTAAAATCAAATTACCTGAAGTGGTTATTAAAATCGGCCTATTTTGAACTTCAACATCTGTTGCAAGTCTACGTCGCTATGTCTCTGTCCATTATCAGATAGTATAGGGACTGAAATCAAGAAGTTTAATGGAATCCAATACATGTACTTTTATATATTTAGAGAAATAAATATTTATGTCTTCATTAATACATTCTTTTCAACCAATTGGTCGTTGCCATTGCTAGAGGATGTACCTAGTTCCAGATATTTCGGTACCAGCTGATTACTTTATACTAAAGTAACATTTCGAATGGGTAGCATTGTTTTAATTCTAAACTGCTCAAAAGCTATGATCGTCATCTTTTTACAGTGGTTACTCTCAGATGGATTTAGAAATACCATTAGGTTCTTGTTTGGCTTTGAACAATACCAATTCTGTTTCGGAACTCCGCTGTAAACTTCCAGTACAAAACTTTTACTTTGGCATTATTTAAAAAATATTTTCTACATACTTTCCTTCGTCGAAATTCGTTCGTTAATAAAGTTGTTTATGTTAAACTTTAAATATCTAATATCATTAATTAACTGTTTGTATATTGTCGTATCTTGTAGTAAACGGTCCAGGTAATTTCATCAACGACATTGGGAAAAATGTATAACATTGACAAATGACGGTCTCTGCTGTCAACCTATACGAACGCACTCGGCTTATCAGCATCTAAACTGATAGAATCATTATTAACGTTAAAACAATTGACGACACATGTACACAAATATTAACATATTTGATGATTAGTCGTTAAGAAATTGATGAAAGTTTACCGTAAAAATAAAAATAATCATTTCCATACTGACCCATTTATTAGGCCAAGGTCTCTCATATGGGCTAATTATTATCCCTTATTGTCCCTCAAATTGTATTTCATGTCAAAACTATAGATATCAGCAAAAAGGCTCTCTCTTTCTCTCTCTCTCTCTCTCTCTCTCTCTCTCTCTCTCTCTCTCTCTCTCTCTCTCTCTCTCTCTCTCTCTCTCTCTCTCTCTCTCTCTCTCTCTCTATATCTATATAAATATATCTCTCTCTCTCTCTGTGTATCGTTATCTATATATACCAGTGCGTATATAAAATAAAAATTTAAAAAGATATATATGTTTAGTGATTTTTTATTTTGAAGGATGTCATATAATCCGATAGCGGCAATGTCTTTGACCTGAAAATATATATTTACAAGACATTAGATTACTACACTTTATGCCAGAACGTTTAATACGAATATGTTTTATGCCAAACTACTGCCTATTGTTAAAAAATTGTCCTCTCGCCGAAGTATCATTTACGACTCTTTCTGTCACAAAATGTGTCTGTTCCCTGCATAAAAAAATTGTTGCCTTCTTTAAGACTTATCTTCAGTTAAGATTCATAGTGGTGAAATAACACAACCAAATTGCGTCCCTTTATTGGCTGACCTGTTACTTTATTCATACAAAGTAGACTTCATTCAGAAACCGTTGAATCAAAAGAAGAAAAAGCTAGCGGTGTCCTTTACTTTGACATTTAGATATATCTCCGATGTTTTGTCAATAAATAGTGACAATTTTCATACATATGTCAATGCGATATATCCTAACGAACTAGAAATTAAAGATACAACAGAATCAAGCACACATGCTTCATACTTAAACATTTTACTTACTATAGACACAGATGGAAAATTAACAACTAGGCTTTACGACAAAACCGACGATTTCGGCTTTCCCATTGTAAATTTTCCAAATTTATAAGAAATATGTCACAATCATCAGCATATGGCGTTTAGATTTCACAAATAATCCGAAATGTCAAGTGTGTTCAACACATGAACATTTCATATGAAAACTATTCACTGACAAATAATTGAGATAGGATTATCGAAAACCGCGTTTGATGTTAACGTTCTGCAAATTTTACGGTCGGTATAATAGTCTTGTTTGTCATTCACTAGGTGATATGTTGAGCTGCCTTTTCGTTGGCGGTTGTTGAGACGTCTTTACCAATTGTGTCGAGGATTCGTCTCTCACGTATTTCATTTGGATTTGACTGTTGACTCACGGGGGTAGTGACCGGTCGATAGGGGATGCTTACTCCTCCATGGCACCAGATCCCACCTCTTGGTTTCCAGAGGTCCGTGTTTGTCCATTTTTACCGGATTTGTATCCATGTCCTGGACATTCTATTGATTTATACTTTGGTATCTGAGATTTTTATATCCTACCACCTGTCCAAATTTTATCCAGATTTGTATCTATATCCTGGACATCTTAAAGATTTATACTTTGATATCTGAGATTTTTCTATATAAAAGTCGTACAGAAAATATAGAAATACAGGCATTTTAGTGACATAAATCGGTTTTAGTTAGCGGTAATTATGATAAATTTCTCATGTAAATATCAAAGATATAAGTTTGAATAAAATGTTGACCCCAATCAGGACTACAAAACCTTCATCTATATAATTTTGATATTGAGAATCCACCAAAAAACTCCTGTAAGATTTTTTATAAAATTTCAACAAAATTTGATTTGTTGCTCTCTCTCTCTCTGTCTCGCTCTGTCTGTCTGTCTGTTGGTCTCTCTGTCTCTCTGTCTGTCTGTCTCTCTCTCTCTCTCTCTCTCTCTCTCTCTGTCTCTCTCTCTCTCTCTCTCTCTCTCTCTCTCTCTCTCTCTCTCTCTCTCTCTCTCTCTCTCTCTCTCTCTCTCTCTCTCTCTCTCTCTCTCTCTCTCTCTCTCTCTCTCTCTCTCTCTCTCTCTGTGTTTGGTTGATTCTGAACTGGCAATTCATCTTAAAAATAACCATTTTACCTATTGGCACTTTCCTTGGATTAATTTCAGTGGCTGGCCGGTCTCCTTGTCAACACATTGCCCTGTAATAGCGAAATTTACAGCATAATATTATTGAAAGAACATGTACACAATCTTATACCAAACAAACAGTAGTGCATGTTTTGGTCTAGACTGTCTGAAACATTTTGATTTCCGTCATCAATAATAATAATAATAATAATAATAATAATAATAATAATAATAATAATAATAATTAAAGATTACATATCAATCTGTGTAATATTAGCATAGTAATTTATTTTTCTACATTCAGACAGATAAGATGACAGAAAGACAGGCAGATAGATGGATGGATGGATAGATATATTGATAGATAGATACATACATACATAGATACATACATAGATAGATAGAAAGATATCCATGCATTCTAATTAAATCATACTATAGGCCTATACAATAAACATTTCACTGACCTTTGCCTACGGCTCGCTCGTCTTTACAGTGCATATAAAACGAAGGACCTCGTGGGTCGGCATGAATCCCGTCCTCCAAACCAATACACGACGGATTGTCAACCCAACATGGTCTGCAGTGAGAGACTGGACATTGGGACTTACGATAATCACCTGTCAAGTTAGAATTATTGATATAAATGTGGTTTTTCTTTATTAACCTTTTTTCTGGAATTCACCAGGTAAAAGTGAATTGACGAAAAATTGTATTCGCCTGTTATGTTTATTTTGGTACTCGTAATTTGAGTCCTATCCTATCGAAATATTGTAAACATAGGTACAGTCACTTAACATTTGAATAATGTATAGAGGATATTTGACATTTTTTATGAATAATATTTTCATTTCATCACCTCACAAGATTAAATAAAAAATTGCTCATCAAAAATTGACAAATATTCTATTCATTACATATTTATTTCACAGAAAACAAGAAAAAGAAGTTTCAAAATTTCAAAAGTATTTTTATTGGATGAGTGAAAAGTACACAGTTTACAATAGTTTGCAATGAAGTTTTATCATGTGACAATTATGTAAATTTGAATTTGAATAAAATTTCATACCACGTGTTTGTTATGTAAAACCTACTAAATCAACTGTCATGCGTATCGGTTGATTGTGTTTCGTTTGAATGGTGATATATGCCGATGTCAACAATATGGTGGCAAATTTTTTAATAGGTTACAATGCACCCGGGGAGATACCGCCGGCCTTCAGCATGTTGGGCTTGCAAGCAGAAGGTGCCGCTGCCGAATGTTACTTATAATTCAAAATGGTTTTGACTGTTTCTTGGCGAAACGTATAAAAGTTTATCAGTTAGATATGATAGACTTAGATGTAGTTATCCATAGTAATGGAAATTTCTTACAAAACATAAAACAACGATAAAATAACCTTTTTGATGTAATTTTTCAAAATTGTATACGCACGGGCGTGGAAGAAGTTTGTATTAACATAACGCACTGACGTAGATGTACATTCGTGGCTGTTCTATGTATTTCTGGAAATGTCTCCATGCCAAAGAAATTTCAGTACGATAAACGTTAACCTTTGTCTATAAGGGTGATTTTTCAATAGATTTTTTTGGATTTTTCCGATCCTTTACGGTTCGTGATGACAGCATGCAACTTCAAACAAAAGTGCGGGCTCCATCACTTCCGGTCCAGCATTTAATCGCATATCTATAACCTGAAATATGAATCTCATGCATGCCAGGTGTCAGATTTGAAAAGCAGTCTACAGGAAAATGATGACACCTTTACTAGAAAGAACATCTATCGAAACTCAGTGGGCCTATCGCGAAAGGCCCGACACGACA
Source organism: Atrina japonica (assembly GCA_030159075.1). Taxonomy (NCBI): domain Eukaryota; kingdom Metazoa; phylum Mollusca; class Bivalvia; order Pterioida; family Pinnidae; genus Atrina; species Atrina japonica. The sequence goes on from BROG01000285.1 coordinate 803,547, forward strand.
CCTTTTGGCAGACTTTTCCATTATTATTATGACGTCACAATCGAATTACGTCAGAACTTCACGTTGACAGCTACGTGTCAGACCTTTGGCGGTAGGTCAGTTCTTCTAAGATAAACAGAAATAAATTATCTTGGAATGTAGTCAATGTAAATATTCGGAAACTGGGAGTGACCTTCTGCGAATTTCTAATGCAGTCTTGAGATCTGAGTGCAAACTATTCGGACAAAACCCAATCAACTCGGAAAAAGTCTATCATGTGATCGTATGAGGCAGTCTTTTGGTGAGTATTTTCCCGACATTTAGTGAAAAGGGATAAGAAAAAGTATTCTCTGTAGATTACGAAAACAAAACACTTTTGGTATATTTTACAATCTGCTTTATAGGAACTTGATCAAATAAATTGCAATGTTTATACTTTATTGCAAATGTAATGGTATTAACGTAAAACAATATTATGTGGTTTAAAGTAAACAAACCTACTTACAAACCCACTTGCGTTCAATCCTATTTCCACATTTCACATTTTTGTAGTCCGTGCACATCTTTGTGACGTTATCAAACAGTTTGGGATGTTCACATTCCTCTAGAAATGGTTCAAAATAGGGATCGACTTTGTCGAAAGGTCGGCTACAGTTGTAATACAGCTGGCATTCATCTGGATGCGGAATAAGCAATGCCTTGCTCTTGGCACATTTTTCTTCTATCGTCATGTCTAAAATTAAAAATCATACAAATTATGATGTTCACCAATATATAACAATTAACTATTTCAATGCGTTAATTTCAGTTTATCTAACTTTTAGAGATTTTATTGTAAAAGTTTTGAAATTGCATTAATGAATAAAACTTAATGTGGAAACTAAAAAAGAACATGATAATTATTTGTTTCAAAATTTTATACTTTCTTTTCGATTTTGAAATCGCAATGGTAAGTAACTGTCGAAAATATTAACTAATTGGGAAGCCATAATGACGTCATTTCATCTACTAACAATACAACAACCTAAACGGTTAAAAGCTAGTGTCTATGCCCGTCACCATTAAAACTAAAGAATTATTTTTATCTGAAAAAAAAACTATGGAAAATCCGTAGAACTGATTGGCTGAGCAGGTCATTTTGAGGACATTCTTAGACTTAAGTTCAGTTTTTGGTGTCGCGTCTAGAGTTTATGTTCCCCTTTGCAAAATCTGTAATATATCCAAATCACATATACCAAAGTATAAATCTTCAAGGTGTCCAGGATACAATATACAAATCTGGTGGATATTGGACAAACATGGACATCTAGAAATCCAGAGGTAGAATCAGGTACCAGAACCAATTTTCAGTTTTCAATTTGTAGATGAATCAAGTAAATTACCTATAGTGATTTCACCTAGGACACTCCAAAATACTACCACATAGAAAAGTAAAGTATATCCCAAACACTTCATATTTTGTATATGGAATATATATTTCTAGGAAAGTTCCACGATATTCCGAAGTATGGATTATCTATCTAGTATTTGATGAAAAAGCTACCGCTGGCTTATATACCGACAAACACAACGACGTATAGGTAGTTTTTACATCTGTTGCCATTGATAAAATGTACATAATGTGCATGTCTATATTCAGGTAATGCATTTTTATAATTTTTTGTACTTTTTGAAAAATAGGTAATATAGAATTATTGCTTTTTTTTATTCAGATTAAATTCCCAGCGGAGATTACAAGATTTTCAATATGTATGATTTGAATATCTTTAAAATACATGCTTGATGAATACATGTATATTGTCTTTGTGTGATGGTAAATGAAAGTCTGATACGTGGAAAAAATTAGTCTCCTATCAATAACTGTATTATCTATTTTACGACTTAATATATATATATATATATATATATATATATATATATATATATATATATATATATATATATATATATATATATATATATATACATGTGTATATATATATATAACAAGGCGACAGATAGTTTTAGTATATGATACTTTGCAAGAGTAAAATGACTCGCTGTTTCCACGGTATTGACAATTAAGAAACACTGATAAAGTGTTTATGAAATAGATTGATAAATATACCTATATTGAACCCTGTAACATTGACATCCCGCTTACTTTGAAATGGTTTTGGTTCCCCTGCCAAATGACCTTACTACCATTATAACCCGGTTAATTTGAAAACGAACTCGATAGTTGCTGTATAGATTTATATAAAACATAGATACCGAAGTATTAATTGAAATAAAGTTCATTAAGTGACCAGTGGACACATTGGACCTCTGAATATCCAGTGGTGGGATCAGGTGTCATGGAGGCATAAGCATCCACTGTCGACCGGTCAGACCCGTTGTACATTCAAATGAAATAATTGAAATTGAATTAAAAAAATGTTTGGCGCAATCTTACCAGCGTCATCTTTTGATGTAGCCGCGCTGCAGTCATCTTCCTGACTGCCTTTCCAAACGCACTCCCCGGACTTGCTAAACACCAACACATCAACACATTGCGGCATTTCTATCAAATTACCACTGGAGCATTGCCACTTCTGTCGACAGTCATCAGATACAAAGAAATCAGCATCAGACACACATCGCCGACTCGGAGATGCCAAACCGTGGCTTGCCACCAATGTAAAGTAAACAGTCAGAATTAAATTCTTCATGGCTCAAACTTTTGGAAGTCTTTTGACTATTTTGGTACCTTCTCGAAAAGAAGCTTATATTTATAGAAGCCATGAAGTGTTTATTATGGACAGCTGTGACTTTGCTGTCGTAGAAATACAAATATAGTAAATTCCGTTACCATCTTATTTTGACGCGCCATTTCCCAGAATAAATACGCAAGAAACAGCTTGATAAGATATATTTACACGAGACTGAAGAGACTGAACTATTCCATAATTTAGAACGACATTTTTTTCATTTATGGATACGTCTTCGTTATATTAAATTGATAAAGACTAATGATATATGATTACAATTATTCAATGTCCTTTAAAACCTTTTAAAGATTCCTGGATATATTTGTCGCTGCGAAAATATCTCAATTGTCATCTTATCTAAAATCAATTTCATGATTTATAAATTATATGTTCAATAATGTCTTCTGAAGATGGGAAGGGCAATGTAATTTGTGGTTGTTTATTTTGAAACATATTGTCCTAGACAAAGGTCAGCTACTAAAATCTACTATTTCATTTTAAAATATATATACATTGTTGATTAACAAAATCGTCTTTGAAGGTACGACTTAGTCGCTTAGTCTAGGATTTTGCAAGCAACTATAAAAATAAAGACAAAAGATGATATAGATTACGTATTGTTAGGCCTCAACATTTTGGATGAATATTTTCATCACCTGTTTCTTTATTAATACGAAGCAGAATTCATTCAGAATCTGATGGTGGAGGAGAGAACCCGATTAAAATAAACATGGATGCCTCTGGAACATATCCAAAGTCAATCAGGAATATTGAGTCGATAATAGTCGGTTTGTACATTTATGCATTTCGGGATGTACAACTTAGACTTAATAAAAATATTACCCCACCCCTCCCAAAGAAAATCTGGTTGACTCACCGTGTCCCGAGAACAAAGCCATTATAAAATTTAAAAAAACAAATTCCGATATTGGAATATCAGACTATACTCAAGCGGTTTTATAGCTCACATGAGTGAAATGTTTAATTGCATGATATGTATTTTGACCAACAAAGTTGATATTACAATTAAAACAATCTGATAAACAAAGTGAACATAAAAAAGTTTAGATTGATTTAGACCGACCCCTGTCCTTGAACACTAATGACTTATGATTTTCTAAGAACAGTATCACTATATGGCTGTATTGACCCTACCAGAAATTCAGAATAGGGCTTTTGTAAAAAATATTTAAATGTTTTAGTTTTTCTTTATAATACATAGAAGTGGAAAAGATTTTCTATGATTTAAAATAATATCACTATACGGTAATATTGGGAAGGCTTATAACTCTTTCCATACATTCAGTTTTTTCTCATTGATGTGAAGAAGTAAACAAGATTTTCAAAATTGGGTCTTTTTACAGTTTTGGCAACCCCAGCCCTGGGAGTCAATGATCACAGATCATGTTATGCTTACACTTATAAAGCTTCTTCAAATATATGAAGATGATTGACAAGTACCAGTTGTTTTCAATAAGTTATAAATGTTCAGATCCTTACAGACAACGCAGGGGGATGAACAAAGGCTGAAAGCGCACCCTAGTGGCTCAGGTCACCTAAAAATCAAACTGAACTTGTATTGCTAATCTGAGTTACATACATGTATTTGTTTATGTTATTTTCACAGCCATGTTCTTACATTGATAGGAATGCATTTTTATGTTTGTTTTGGCGTTTTACGCCAGTCAAAGTCCTTCCAGTCATATGCATGTGGTGGCGATCATTTTTGAATGAAAATCACCAACTCATGTTTGCAAACATGTTAATATTATTAACATAATACCAAAGTTATAATGCTCAAGACGAACTTTTCTGTCAATTAGACTCCATCAGGTGAGTTCCAATATAAATCTGTACATTTTCTAAATAGAAAGCGGTATCAAACAAGGTCTAATAATAAATCTAAATGCATAACCAAATCTGTCTAAGAGTACCCACTATAAAAAGATGACTATTTCAGCTTTTGAAGAATTTAGAACTTAAATGGTGTTAACAGTGCGAAATATTACTTTAGTAAAAGATCATCAGCTGGTACAGAAATACCAGGTACTAGATTTATGGATAACTCAGGGACTTTATACTTTTGTATAAGATCATCAGCTGGTACTAAAATACCAGGTACTAGGTTTATGTATAACTTCAGGACTCAAACAGTCCACCAGCAGTGCAACGACCTAATTGTTACAAATATTATAAAAATAATACCAAAGTTATAATACTCAAGACGGTCGTTTCAGTCAATTAGACTTTATCAGTTGAGCTCAAATTTAAAATATGTATATTAATCATTCATGCCAAGTTCGGTCAAAGATTATTTGGGACCGTTTCAACACTTGTTTTGTGCTAGCTACACACTGTACTTTTGTGAAAATTTGTAATTCTAAAACTTAAATAATAGTCACAAAAAATAACACAAATAATCACATGAATATTTATCTTTTATTTCAATATGTTTACAATATGTAGAATAATAATATCACCATAATCCTTCCAAAAAATAGTGTGAGGTAAACTCGATCTATATCGTATTCAGTTTCAATGAACTAAAGAAAGTTTCATAAATGTTGAGGAAATATTTCAAATTTGCATGTTTTGAGAACTCGAGATTAAATCACACTCTTGCATTTTCAACATCTGTTCATTTTTGGTGGCAACTTATACACTATAAACATCAAATGCATCATAGCAGTATTTGGAATAAAAATTAAAGTAAACAAAATAAAGCATTGTTTAATGCTATCAAGATACAAATTCATCTTTCATAAAAATTTGAGTACAATTTATAAAATTGAAACAACTAACAAGGAATGTCTGGCTTCAGCATCCATCACCATTAAATACAGGAAATATAAATTTATATATATATAGAGAGAGAGAAAGAGAGAGAGAGAGAGAGAGAGAGAGAGAGAGAGAGAGAGAGAGAGAGAGAGAGAGAGAGGGAGGATTGCCTACAGTGAGAGAAGGGTTTTTAAGTAAAATATTTTGATAATTTTTTCTAGCATTTGTCATTCAATATCACTAAAAATTCAATAAAGTTAAAATACCGTTTCTTTATCTTTAAAGTTATTTTTGAGATTTCAAATATTTCACAATTATAAGTTAACATGATACAATGATATGTAAACCAACAAGCATTTCTGAAACAAAATGTTCCTGTTTTCCAGTCAAAAACACCAAAAAGAATGCTATTGAATTGCCTCATGTAAGGAAAGCTACAGAATGACAATTACAGTACAAACGTGGTGTTTATTCTGTCAAACGCTGTACACCGCGAAAATGATGACAAAAAACACCAAAAAACACCGTGATTCTCTTTCTCATTATAGTGTAAACATACGCAAAATTTCTCTCTACACTATGGCGGCATATTTCTTTGACATCGAGAAACTCCGTGTGACACCGTCAGCTGAAGCGTTTTGGATTAAACTTCTCCATGGGGTGCCTACATTAATTAATTATATTACTACAGCCTCGCACCCTACAGCTAATAAACACGATGTAAATCCATGTCTTGTTAGACAGAATATCAGAGTCGCTATACATAAACTCTGCCCTTCACTTCTACTAAAATTATGACACGAAACACTGAAAGTTACAACAACTTCTTTTCTGAGAGCTTTGAAATTGATTTGCTAAATTATCCCAAGCAGACCAAGGACGCTTGATGTGCCGATCATCGTTGGCTGCATGCCAAACTTTGACCTTGATAGTAACTGTTGATCAGTCTTGAAAAAGAACTTCTCAGATAAACTTTAATCACATTTCATTTCCGACAGAAATTACAAAATTATCATGTATTTCATTTGTGTCACAGAGGTGTAGTAATACGTAAATCTCTCTCTCTCTCTCTCTCTCTCTCTCTCTCTCTCTCTCTCTCTCTCTCAAAATCGAAAATGTTGACAAATATAACTTAATATTTTTTTACTAGAAACATGACTCTAAAACTTTCAGTGCTCACCAGAAATTGACACCAGTTCATTACGCCCGTGTACATGTAATAAATTGTTTTAAAAAGTAATACAGTCCGGTATTTCAGACTTACTATTTCATCAAACATTAAATAATAACATTGTAAAATGATTCACATACACGTGTATCTTCGAGTATGTGGCTGAATACACGAGTGCAAAAGAAGTATACAAGTTATCTCCCTCAATATCATAAGAGGGATAAAAAAAATCAGGTATAAAATGATGCATCTTTTTTAAAATAGATTTTTTAAATTTATGTGACCACATCTATAAAGATGCATATTTGCCCTTATTTTTATTTTCAATAGTCAATATTTTTTAAGTAAATGATTTTAAGACATTCGGAAATGACAAAAAATGGAATTGATATGGATCACCTTATAATTGCGTTAGTGTTATTTAACTGGTCGCCGAAGTGTTTCTGATTAGCATGATATTTATATACATGTAGAACAAATGCTGATGTACTATTGCCAGCAACTTGATCCCAGATGAACCGGCAATATATTTCGCTTATTATATCGGTAATAAATTTCAATTTAAGTCACATTTTGTCTGATCAAATTGCTCAATAAATAAATTATCATTTTTGTCTTTAGAATATAATTTCTTTGTGTGAGTTAAACGTAAATACTGGCACTGCCCCTTAAAAACAGGATGCCCCCAAAAGATTAACTGCCGAGGTAAGCTTGTTACGCACGGACGATTTTTATTGCATATTGAAGTGTCAAGTCATTCATGTTGATAGATAATCCTTTACACTATTTTTCACGGAGTGATAGTGTTTTTCTGGTGTTGCACACCAAAAATCACCGAACTGTACCGTGTTTCACTCTACACCAAGTAGAGTGTTTGACAGAATAAACACCATGTTTGTACTGTAGTCACAATATAGTTTAGTCTATAAGGCCAAACACAAATATGTGTTTCCAATTATCAGACCAACCCTTTTTTTCAGGCCATCACTAGTTTTTATTTCAAATTCTTATGAATGGCCCAGAATAACATGGAATAATTTCACGGGGGGGGGGTGGTAAACTGATCAGCTCTTTGTGATGTATATATATAGTTAAACCTTGTCATACTGCCACCATATGTTCAGCCCAAATTTGGCATTATAAATGGGTTTGGCGATAGGTTGATGGAAACCTTACATCAAATTATAGGGAAAATTGGGGAAGTCGACTTTCAAAAATTGTAGTTCTGTACACATGATTCAATTTATAAACAACTGATTTAAAAACAATAACTTTAACCTCTAACCTCTATGTACTCAATGTAACTAAAAAACAAGCATATTTTCATAGTGGGAATGATATGTATAAATCTCATTTCATGGCACAGTAGGATTAAAGCATTTGAGAAAAAGAAAAATTAGGTAAATAAAGGTAATATCTAAAATATGCAAATGTGGATACAATGGATTCCTCTTAATTGCATAGCCAAAATACCAGATAAAATTATGCAAATAACACAAATATGCAATTAACAGGAAAAGAGTATTTTAGTGAACAATGATGATTTATGTTCAATTAGTCCTTTCAATTATGTGTATAATACTGTTATAAACATCCTAGGTACACTAGTAATGGAATCTCATTAAGCATTAAGGTAAAATAACATCATAAAAGCAAAATTGTAATAAAACTTAGTTTGGTATTTTCTCATTTTTATGAAAATAGTATGTCTACAATAACTTTTCACCATAATCAGTACATTTTTCTCTCATTTTGGGGAATATTTTATGCAATTAACAGGAATTCTTGGTTTAACCTATGCAATTAAAAGTATTATTTAACATATAAGAGATAGGGAATGTTACAAATAACAGGAATATGCAATTAAGTGGAATCGACTGCATTCGCAATAAAACATTTCTCACAATTAGATTTTGTTAAACAAGACACTTTCATGACTTTTTTCAAATTGAGTTAATTTATTCCGTCATTTCTTTTAAACCGTTGGCAATCTGTAGCTTCTTGAAGTATTAGCTGTACATGCTGCTGGCTTTGATGAGCCCTTAAAAAGACAAACACAAGAATGAAAACATCACTGTATATTTACTTTTATAAAGAATAGAAAAAAAACAAGATGTATTTTAGAAACACTATGTCTACAAGAGTGGAACCAACCAAAGTCCCATAACTCTGGCAAATACTGCCAACTGCTTGCCATTATAATCAAACACAGTCATCCTGGATCTTATTGATATATATTTGGTTGACAAAATTTACTAAATGTTGCAAACAAACACACAGACAGACAACTATCCGGGATGAAACCATTCACCGAGGTATCAATTATTATTGGTTCAAATTTCCATTCCCATATGGAAAGCATTTTAAAATTGTCTCTTAATGTCCAACACAACTACATTTATACAAGAAAATTTCTTTCAATGTAAGCATGCATGCATTACTGTTCAATCACATCCAAAGACAAAGTTAAGGACTGACAACAGGTATATTTTTGGCTAATATACCTAAGGTACATATGATGATCTATCCAACAGTATTTAAAGAGACATTAGCTGTATTTACCTAAAAAAATATTTCAATTATATTACTGGGTAAAAATTGAAAAACCGGGAATTTACGATTACTGGACAAAGTCGGGGATGGGCAGAGAGTCTTTATTTTATATTTTTTGACATTATTTTGCTTTTTTCAACTTAAACTACATGTACTTGATGTAATAAGAGGTATACAACAGCAGAGGCAATCTTACATTATATATATTTTTTATATATATTTTGTGAAAATAAGGTCAGGTCCAGTGTGGTATGCATATACAAATAGGAAGGGCTGAATAACTGCAAAACTGGATTTCTCAAGCAATTTTCACAAAATATATAGGAATGTAAGAATTCTTGATCTCGTGTATATATCTTTATTATTACTGTATATCAATCTAAGCAGTTAAAAGGGGAACAAATTTTCAAATGTCCCTTTAAGCTTTATATTTCATATCATATCAACAGTTTACACTATGTATATGATTGTACCGTATATGTATCACAGATCAGTTGAATCAAATTATTTTCTGCTTTCTTCTCCAATTCTTCTGTGTGGACCTAAAAAAATTGAATTAACAAAATCAAAACCAAAGGTAGCAAAATCAAAACCAAAAGTAACACAAAGTTTTTGTTTTTTTAAAGCCCCATCATATTCACTTATATGCAATTGTCACCAGATACAGATTGTTGTTGTTGTTGTATTGTTGTTGAACGGTCCACTCAAAAATCATTCACTCATATGGAAAAGGGCTTCAAATTTTGGCCCATGCTCAGCACTTACGGTCATTGAGCAGTGAAGGTTGTTTAACGTGCCAACACCTACTGTGACATGGGACCTCGGTTTTTACTGTCTCAACCAAAGGACAGGAAAAGCCAGCCACCTCCGCTGATGGTTTGAACCCTCGACCCTCCAGTTGTGAATCTAGCATTTTACCACGGAGCTACAAGCTCTCTCCAGATACAGGTGAAATGCGACAAATTTTGACCTGTGACACTGCAGTAAGGGTTCTTTAGCTTTTGACACAAAACCGCCATTTTACGTTTTATCTAAAAACAGCCAATGACTTTCACTTCTTATGCTGAGGATGTGGCAAAGGAACAGACTTAACCATTAAAAGTCTTAAGTAGGCCTGATTTACGGACCTTCTGTTGAAGAAACACCATTATCAGGGGGGGTAAAGAGATAAAAATAACATATTTTAGTATATATTTACCTGAATGACACATGTGAGATGATAGAATTTTATTGTACTTGCTGGTTAAAGCCTACAGCTATACTTCATGTTTCTAAAAAGTGATCTGGTTATATCGGCTTACAAAATATCCATGTAGTTCAGGTTAAAACAAGCAGTACAGATAAATCCATACATCTTTCCTACCTCTGATATCACTGTTAGTCAATAATGGGCTATTATTTATACTGGAACCATAACTGGACGGACTACCTAAAACAGACAAAACCTGCAGTCCATCCCTCCCCCACTCCACCATTTCATTGGCAGGGGGAGGGTTAATAAAAAATTTTTGTTTTGTTTTATGAAGATGATAAATTTGTTTCCATTTTACGTACCCCATTTATTGTGACCCATGGTACATATTTGTGTTTTGGGTTGAGTGCGTTGGTTTTGACAGCCATCTGATGTTCAAGCTGGTTTCCCATATCGCCCTTAGCACACTTCATAATGGGGTCAAGGTTAATGCCTTGTTCTTTGGCACACTGAAAATAGATAAAAATTGTCCCTGTAGGGGTTTTTGTATTTATTTATACATGTATTATATATGAGAGAGAGAGAGAGAGAGAGAGAGAGAGAGAGAGAGAGAGAGAGAGAGAGAGAGAGAGAGAGAGAGAGAGAGAGAGAGAGAGAGAGAGAGAGAGAGAGAGAGAGAGAGAGAGAGAGAGAGAGAGAGAGAGATTCTGACAGAAAGGAGAGAGAATTCCCTCCTGGCAACATTAATTCAAAATGAATTGTTGAAAAAAATAATGTATTTTTGATACGTGATTGGTTGCCCTGACATACTAAAGCACTTACAATCAATAACAATCAAATACACAGGTGTGTTACACATGTTACAGAGAATTTATATCAATATCAAATAATATCAATATAGAAATGTTTATTTGTTTTGTAGCAATGGTGTTTTACAACACACAAAACAAATTCTGTATACCTGGAAAATTTTCGCCTATACTTATTTTCACCCTTGTACAATAGAAAACACATTCACCCAGTCTTAAATTTGCCATAAATCCACAGAATCTCATGGATGGTCTAGAAACATGGTTGTTTACCTGTTGAGCTGAAATTTCAGGTTTACTGCCCGTATCATGCTCCATACAAAATACAAACGGGAAATATACGGATATGTTCTTCAGGAGAGATATTGCACAAGTCTGAAAACATACAAAAAATAAACAGGAAATATACCAATATGTTCCTCTTCAGAGATAGTGCACATGTCTGAAAACATACAAAAAATAAACAGGAAATATACAGAAATGTTCTTCAGGTGATATATTGCACAAGTCTGAGAAAAAAAATGGTCATAAAAAGGAGTTTGTCCTGAAGTATTAGTCTGAATTTTTTTTATTTTTAAAATAATCAGATTGATTTCCTGTATATATTGAGGAATATCCAGGCCCTGATACCATAAAACTTCTGAATAACTTAAGTCTAAACTTTTTACTCAATGTAGGCTACTCCTGAAATCTGCAGATTAGCTATGCAGGCCATGCTGAGAATATTCTCAGACTTAAGTAAGTCTGTAAGTTTTATTGTGCCAGACCCTGGTTAATGATTTGTATTAAATGAGGATGTGATTTTTTAAAACAATGCAATTAATGATAAACACAATACATGTATACTTGGAACACTGTACCCATTAGTCATTTCTAAGTACCATAACTCTGTCAAATGTTGCTGAATCAAACTCATTTTAAATCTTGGTAAAGCAACAAATCAAATTTGGCTAAAAATTTGAAAAAAAAAACTATTCTGACAGAGACAAAATGTTGCATACAGGAAAACACAAAAACAAAATGTCCCCCTTCTTTGATATTCAGGACATGAATATTGATAAATAATGTTTTTTTTTTTATTTTGTGTAATTTTGCTATTAAGACCACCTAACTGACTCACTGAAAGTGGTCTGATTAGTGAGATGTTACAGTGGAACCTCACTATTAAGACCACCTAACTGACTGACTAAAAGTGTCTGATTAGTTAGGTGTTACAGTGGAACCTCACTATTAAGACCACCTAAATGACTGACTCAAAGTGGTCTGATTAGTGGTGTTACAGTGGAACCTCACTATTAAGAACACCTGACTGACTGACTCAAAGTGGTCTGATTAGTGAGGTGTTATAGTGGAATCTGGCTATTAAGACCACTCATCTGACTGACTCAAAGTGGTCTGATTAGTGAGGCATTACAGTGGAACCTGGCTATTAAAACCACCCACCTGACTGACTTATAGTGGTCTGATTAGTGAGGCATTACAGTGGAACCTGGCTATTAAAACCACCCATCTGACTGACTTATAGTGGTCTGATTAATGAGGCATTACAGTGGAACCTGGCTATTAAAACCACCCACCTGACTGACTTATAGTGGTCTGATTAGTGAGGCATTACAGTGGAACCTGGCTATTAAAACCACCCACCTGACTGACTTATAGTGGTCTGATTAGTGAGGCATTACAGTGGAACCTGGCTATTAAAACCACCCATCTGACTGACTTATAGTGGTCTGATTAATGAGGCATTACAGTGGAACCTGGCTATTAAAACCACCCACCTGACTGACTTATAGTGGTCTGATTAGTGAGGCATTACAGTGGAACCTGGCTATTAAAACCACCCATCTGACTGACTTATAGTGGTCTCATTAGTGAGGCATTCCAGTGGAACCTGGCTATTAAAACCATCCATCAGACTGAAATATAGTGGTCTGATTAGTGAGGCATTACAGTGGAACCTGGCTATTAAGACCATCCATCTGACTGACTTATAGTGGTCTGATTAGTGGGGCGGTCTTTAAAGAGTGGTTCTGGACCCATCTAATATTCATTAAAAAATTTACAATAGACTCAATATTCATGGTCTTAATTGTGAGGCAGTCTCCTAAGCCAGGTGGTCTCTAGGTGAGGTTTCACTATACATGTATACAGAAAACTATAAGAAGAAATTGTCAGTTGTTTTTTGCAGTATATTTAACTTCATTTTTATATAAGAGAGAAACAATGATTCTTTATACAAATATATTAGATTTCATGCAGCAGTATTAAAATTTATAATTTCACTAACCTCTATAAGATTTCCGACACACTCCTCTTTTCCGTGTTGACATGAAAATTCCCATTTATCCTTCACTTTCCTTTCCTGTGACATAAAAATTTAATAAATGAATCAACCAACAGACCAGTCAGAAAGCAAGTATCAAGGTTTTCCCTAAACAAATCTTATTGAAGGGCCCAATGGAACCCCTTTTAATTGAAAACGGCTGTGTATGGAGGAGGTAATTTAAATGTTTTGAAAGTCATTGATTCTTTAAGAATGAAAAGGTATGTATTCATTTGGCAGTAATAAAGTATTGCTAAACTGCCTCTGGTATACAAAGTATTTTCTGTTTCTCTGAATATAAAATAACACATCTTATATCCTTAATAACAAAGCGGTGCTCAAGAAAAAATGTTTTCTCATAAAAAAGGTCAATGTCATCTAATCTACTCAGTACTCAAGCTTTACAATTTTTTATAACACAAAAGACTATCTTCTCCATCTGGGAATGCAAAATAAATAATGACAATGATTATTGCACATTTGAAGAAAAATTTCAGAAATACAAAAAAACAAGTTTGAGTACAAATTCAAAAATTGAGTACAATATACTCAAAGTATTTTTTCATTTTTTATGGAGAAATCATTCATCTGACTCGGTCAATATTTTTTATGGAGAAATCATTCATCTGACTCGGTCAAAATTTTTTATGGGGAAATCATTCATCTGACCCAGTCAATATTTTTATGTGGAAATCATTAATCTAACCCGCTCAATATTTTTTATGGAGAAATCATTAATCTGACCCGGTCAATATTTTTCATGGGGAAATCATTAATCTGACCCAGTCAATATTTTTTATGGGGAAATCATTATCATAACCAATGTTTTTTATGCAAGTTCTGTTACTGGTACTTACTTCAGCATTTCCAAAAGGAACAAGGGTAATATTCATGATGTCTCCAACTTTATCGTAAGCTATGCCAAGCTGCTTACTGAAAAAGTTTTTACAATCTGGACACAAAGACTCGAAGTACAGCGTAAAGTCCACTTTCTTTGCTGGCTGATTGAAGTATCGCTCACATTGTTCTGTGACCTGAAAGTATGAAGAAAAAATTTTGAAAAGTTCATAGATTTTCAATAAATAAACATCAGGTGATCATATTATAATTATTATTTATTTGATGCACCTCGACTAAAGGTTTTAGAAGTTGATTTGTTGATAGACAAACCCTTTTTCCAAATTTTCTTTTTAATTTTGATATATACTTATTGCAAATAAGACAAAAATTTAGAGATTGTTAATCAGTGAGAAAATGAATATAAAAAGCAAAAAAAAAGACTTATTTTTTTCAGGAAATGGGGTGGGGGAGGAATATATGCGAGTTAAGGCACATTGAATGAACTTTAGAATCAGAGTATTTGTATCATGAAATAATATCATGCCGTGGTGACAGGTCCATTTACATTACACAGCAAAACTAAGTACAATGTACGCTCCCGGAAGTCTTGAACAGGGAATGACAACTTAGAAGAAGAACAGTACAAAAATCAAGTAAAGAGGATATATATACCAAAAAATAAAATAACAATATTGAATAATTCAAATCACTGATTTAAACCTCCTAGTAATGAATATCAAATGCTCTTCCTCATTCTGTTTTTTTTTTTAAGTACAAATTCCGTATACAGTGGAACCTGTCTTGGGAAAACATCCCGTCCGCCACTCAAATGTGGTCTCTTAAGACAGGTGGTCTTTCAAAAGAGATTTTATTGAAATGATTATTTACCCATGTGACTTTTAGAATGTTGTCTCTCAAAATGGGTATCACAGTAACACAAAAATATACATATACTCAGATTTCATGAGAGTGATTACTAAATTTTGGTGGGTACTCATGTAGTACTAGTACTGTAGAATATATGTATGTAGATTTTATCACCAATCCTTTTAAATGTAAACAATTCATATTCCAAGCTGCAGAATGCCGTATAAAACATAAGCGTAGTGAAATCTGATCAAGATATAACTTTATGGTTTTGAATAAAATGGAAATCTATCAAAAACATTTTTTCATCTAAAAAAATGTATTTTTGATTAAATAAATACATTTATATATTTAACTGCGTATACATTCTATTTCAGTATTGTTTAAGACACTTGCAGTGGTTTAGTGGTACCTTGTTTGTTTAGTGGTACTTTGTTAGACTTGCAAGAAGAAGGTTTGATTCCTAATATTGTGTTATACATGCATATACCTAAAGCTTAAAAAAAACAGTATACAATAGAGATGATTACTTTGCCACTTTGCCAAAGATACTGACAGACATGTTTAAATAGAAAAAAGAGCTTTTCTCAGCTGTACTGGCAATCAAAATCATCTTTTTGGATCACTTGCATGTAAAGTGTTAGACCAACTGACTTGCAAGCGAAAGGTCCTGGGATTGAATTCCCAACATATCCCGATCAAACCTTAGACTTTGGAAGTGTTTGTTCTTTTGCCAAGAACTTTGTTGATGTATAAGAAGTGAAGGTCACCTGTCATTCCAATGAGACTTAAAACAAAGATCACAAGTCACAGCAGGTGTAGTAAAATTACATTGAAAAAAATAATATGTTCATAATGCAGGTCAAAATTTGTGACACTTCCCTTTTGTGAATATACATGTATTACCGACTGAAATCGACATGACCTTGATTTTTCATATCTATGCTTGTAGTATAAAATAATTTGTTATACCCGTTAAAT
The DNA here is from genome assembly GCA_030159075.1 of Atrina japonica. Taxonomy (NCBI): domain Eukaryota; kingdom Metazoa; phylum Mollusca; class Bivalvia; order Pterioida; family Pinnidae; genus Atrina; species Atrina japonica. The sequence goes on from BROG01000285.1 coordinate 819,769, forward strand.
CGTTATACCCGTAAATTCGTTATACCAGTTAATTCGTTATATCCATATTCGTTGTACACCCACACAAATTTACAAATTAATGGAAATGTATAGATCTATTTACTTTCACAATCTAATTAAACGCTTGTTTTACATTTTTCACTCTCGTTATAAAATGCATGACACGTCATGTTTGTATTTGAAGGAGATAATGAACTAGCAAATACATCACGCAACGGCCACCATATTGTGATTTGTGTATGTTTCGCATGATCATTAAAATCGCCGCAGTGTAGCCGCAGGCCTACCTCGCAATCAGCCGCTATTTCTTTCGATGAGCACCAAAACTCCGGAGGCAGTTTACATTTTGATTTTGTTTGGCAGAGCACGACACAACAAGACGACAGTAAACATAGAATGATATAAGTCCGAATCATTCTGTTGAAATGACAATCCCAAAGGCCTTCTCACGTGAGGGGCGGCATCGTCATGATTTGTAAACAAATTCTAATTAAAAAGAGAAAGAGATATCCCGAACCCGTCGTTAATGTACGGATTTCATTTCAAAGTCGATGACAATCTTGAAAAAGAAAATAATCGACAGAAAAAAAAAACATTTTTTTCGTGGAGAATATGTTTCCATTTTCTTTGGAATGTGAAGTTAAAAACAAATATCCATGCTCATATTTAAAATCAAATACAACGTATGCTCAATTTTTAAAGAAAATTATTATCAGACTCGGATTTAAAAGTTTTAAAAACTCTGCAAATAAGATTAGCGATATATAAAGCTCTATATATCGCCGATTAGATAAAACATAAACTTGTGTTCATACATATCTATATTCTTTTTGTATCCATTATTTATGTATAATTGTTATAATGATCTTTGAAATTCATATCTAAAATCATAAACCAGCAATCATATTCACAACACATTCCCCCAAGGAACCCCTCTTGGTCGCAGTAAGAAAGATAACTCTTACAGATGTTATCGTCCCGTCAACTGGCAACGTTGACACGGTCCATCCCTCGGTCCGACTGGTTGACTTGACTCAACTCCACTGGTAAGTAAAGTGTGCTCCATATAGAGCAAATGGTACTGGTTTTGATTTCAAATATACTATCTATATAGTACAGGGACAGAAATTAGCAGGGGCCCAGTAGCTCATGGGAGTAAAAATTGAGCTGTTTACATTGTTAGCTCAGGTGGCTACTGAAAATTTGTGTGTACTGGCCTATCTTGCACTTTCACAAATTTCAACTGATATTCTTGTAAACTGAGTATACCTTGCTACATGTAGCTGGTATATGAACTACTTTAAAATACATACACATGTATGTTTTCATATAGTAAGATTTTTTACGTAGCATGTTATAGGAAGAGCAAGATTTCTGAGTTTCCAGACATGCAACTGGGCTCCAAAAAATCCTGACATTGCGAGCCCAGATGGCTCCTTGATTGCAGAGTTCAATTCCTATCCCTATATTTGATTATTCATTTGAAATCTACGCTTTCTTGTAAGACTATGATGTAACCGGCGATATATATGTAACGACCTATATATTGACACCAACATACTTTTTTTTTATATAGACAATTATTTCTCCACGGAATTCGGTTTTTATGTTGTAACTCCTGAACAACACACTTGCTCAGCGGAAAAGTATTATGTCCTAGGACGTATTTCGAATATTAAATAAAATGCATTAAAAATTCTGATACTTTTGAGTTAATTTCTGGACTATAACGAAACCCCACGGCTGGGTAAATGGCAATAATGAAATTTACAAACTAGAATCGTGTAAATCGAGGGTCCGTCAACTGGTCAAGTAAGCTTTTCAATACATTATACCAGTCTCGCAAGTTACACTAAAGGCCTACTGGTCGGGGGCCAGTAGCAGGCTAGGACCAGTAGCAGCTAGGCTAAGCCCCGTCAGTAGCCGGTTATAGTGCGATTCCGTCTTTATAGTATGTACTACAACCCTGCATATTTTTCCCTTCTGTTTGAGAAAAATATCCAACAGCTGATGATTGACCCAAGAAAAATCTCACAAAATCGTGTCCTATACAGCCAAAATCTGCCCACGACCAGTGTAGATCTAAATATATAAGTTTAAAAAATTCAACATGGGACCTACAAGGCCTAGATATATAGCATGTAATGAAACGCCAGAAGTTAGCTATAGGCCCTATATTCATAGATTCATTTATCACCTGGGGAATGCGACAGTGATAATGTAATTGTAAGTAGTTAGTATGTAGCCTACGTGATGTGTGACTGTGCATGTCACAGTAAGTTTATACCGAGTTGCCTCTGACTGCAAGTCAAGACTGTATGTAGTCTTACTCCTTTCACTTAGTACTGAGTGCAATAAAACTCCCAAAGACGTAGCTGCACGTTAGAACAATTTAACAACTGTATACACTGGACCAAAGTCAAGACTGTGTGTAGTCTTATAAGTCTTATATAACAGTTTATTACAACAATGGATTTCGCATTAGCTGGATCTTGTCAGTATGGAAGTCTGACTCCAACTGACAAACAAAAGTTGTACAAAAGTATATAAACATATAGATCTTTCACATGTAGAGTATGATCTACATTAAACAACCACTTTTAATCTGAAGGAATGTAAGATTTCATAAAAAGGAAAGTAGACAATAGGGCAATTAGTATAAGCCTGAGATAAAGCCTAATAGAATTTTACATGATTGTTTGTTGCAGACAGGGAAATCTTAAAACCAGAGGGAAAGAACATAACTATCCAGTAAAACATATAAATGTACATTAAACTTTAAGTAATCAAATAAGATACATGTGTGAAATTGAAATTTCAAAATCTAGCATGATAATTTATGAAAAAAAATTCAAAAATATATGCAGTTAGATTAACAATGATAAGATGTCCAAAAATGTTTTCACATCACAATTTGCTTTGTGATATATCCTCCTTCCTCCGGTAAACACGTCCACGTGTCTAAATTAATAAAATGATGGTATATGTATACTGTCCAAAATATGTTTGTATCACAATAAATGCAGAAGTCCAAATATGTATCTATATTGCACATAAAATCAATTGTAAAAATGTCTTCTGTGTCGGTTCTGATGGTGATGATTTCTTTGTACACGTCCATTGTATTGATAATTTTCCGAAAGGTGATAATTTTGAAGTGTCATTTGTTGAAGGTTGTCAATGTCCTTATCTAGTATATATATTGAGATTTGCAACTTTGTGTTTTCCTGAGCTAGGAGGTCTTTTTCTAATTTATCTGCTACCAGAAGATATTTTATCCTTTCTAATTCCTTGTAGTATTCTTAACAAATATGTAGATGTTGTGTAGACATCATATCAATTAATTCATTCGCTGGTTTTAAATCATTTGTGAGTTTCCATATTTGTTGTTCACCTGCTAATTTTTCGTCTTCATAATTAATGGTCATTTTTTGGATTTTACTTTAAAAATCCATTCTATTAATTTCCTGTGATGTTGATATTTTCACTGAATAAATGTTCTTTAAGTGTAGCATTTTCAGCTTTTTCCTGTCGTATTTGTTCTTTTAATTCCTTCATATTTGCTATGTGTGCAATCTACCATTCTCTGGCCTTCTGTTTGATTTTGGACAATTCATGTCTCAAAACGCAGTCACCGTTCACTATTGACTGGAAGTTGCTGTCCATAATTTGTGAGAATGGCAATTCTCTCATGAAGTATTTCCTTTCAAGATAATTCTGCGTTCTGGTGAAATTTGTGTGTTTTCGTTTGAGACTTTGCCATTTTTGAAACATTGCTTGAATCTCCAATGTTTGTAACATCTTGTTGCGACACATGCTTGAAAAGTGTCCTATCTTCTGGCAGTGAAAGCACCTTTGAGATGAGACACTACACTAGAATCTGGAATGTATGAATCCATATCTGCCACAAACTGGTATCTGAAATGGGCCAGTGTTCCATCTACTCCACTGTGGTCTTAACTGAAATAGATGTTGTTGGTGCTTTGCCGTCAAGGTCTGGGATCTTGTACCAAGCTAAAAAGTTGGTACGCCGGTTTTTCACCATACTATTACCGGGGGAATGCGACGGTGATAATGTAATTGTAAGTAGTTAGTATGTATGTGATGTGTGACTGCAAATGTCACAGTAAGTCCCTCTATACCGAGTTTCGTCTGGCTGCAACTGTATACACTGGACCCAAGTCAAGACTGTATGTAGTCTTACTCCTTGCACTTAGTACTGAGTGCAATAAAACTCCCAAAGACGTAGCAGCATGATATAATTGTTTATTACAACAATAGAATTTGCAGTAGCTGGATCTTGTCAGTATGGAAGTCTGGCTCCAACTGACCGTGAAAAGTTGTACAAAAGTATATAAAATGTAATGATCAATGTAGATTTCTTTAACATGTAGAATATGATGACCTATAATCTTAAGAATAAACATATAAGAAATAAAAATGAAGAAGTACCAATTGATAATCGAAACTCGAGTCCATTAGAACACGACGAATTAGATGTGCAAATGGTCTAAACATGAAGAATAATTGCGAATCCCAAATGGGATAGGACCAGGTGTCCGGAAGTAGTCAGCGTCCTCTGCTGGCATGCCACAACCGTTGCCAATGTTCCATGGAAACTTTTCTAGTGCGATGAACGGGTCAAATTTGGTGACAAGGTCAAGTTCGGTGAAAAGCACGATTAGAGAAAGGGAGTCACTCTCTGAGGGCGTGCTATAGAATACTGTCTAAAATTCCTTAGAGGGGGACTTCATAATGTTTAACAAGATCCCGGTATTCACCGTAAGTTGTGAAATGAAAACGCCATAGACAGGAGATGATGGAATATTACTACTTAAATGGGAAGTTCGTGACATGGGAATTGAAATCGTCGTGTTTGTCATAAAGGGAGTTGTGAAGTTGACCGTCCTTTCCGATCGACAGGAGTAAATCTAGGTAAGAAGCAAATGTGTTGCTCTCTCTGTCGTCTCACTGATCTCTAGCTCAACAGGATACATCTGGCCGAGGTAATTCTGAAATTCTGAATTATTTATGGATAGGACCAGTAAAATTGAACCGAGATGCTAACTATGTGTTTCTTTTGGAGAGCAGAGGCTGTATAATTTCCGCTTCATACGAATACAAAAAGATGTCGGCCAAGAATGGTGCACAAGTGGTACCCATTTGAATGCCGACAAATTGTTGGAAAACTTTTCCAAAAAACCACGATGTTGTCTATTATAAACCCCAGCATCTTGATAGTATCGTCTCCAGTGTACTTGTTATTGGAAACAGAGTGTTCCTTTACAAAATAAGGTTCTTCATGACCTAACACTACATATTTAATATTTATATCTGCGATTTCCAATTTTTCTATATAAAGGAGATTTGTATAAAAGGTGTTAATCTGTTTTTGATGAGGAATTGTTGTGTAAAGGGTCGAAAAATCAAAAGACATGATGCTTGTAATATGTTTGAAATTTAAGATGTAAGATTTCCTAAAAGGAAAGTAGACAATACGGCAATTAGTATAAGCCTTAGCTAAAGAAATACGGTTTCTCTATTGTTAAGTGTAAGTGACACCTGTTCTAACAAACAATCAAGCATATAATGTACATTAAGCTTTAAGTAATCAATATTATAAACATAATACCAAAGTTATAATGATCAAATAAGAAATAAGATACACGTAAGTAGTTGAAAAGTCTATTCCCATATTTCAAAATCTAGCATGATAATTATATTTAAAAGTAAAAAATATATGCAGTTAGATTAATGATAAAATGTCCTTAACTTTTTTATATCCCTATTTGTTTTGTGATACATTTATCACTATATCAAAGATCTCAATAAAGGTTTAAAAAAGAAATACCACACACACACACACACACACACACTGATGCAAAAAGAACACGCGTACGCTCTGATGCCTTACATCTCCGTTGAAAACGATTAAGTATAATGATAACAATTCAATAGTTTTAGGTTTTGTATACAAGGCCTATTCACGTGAATATTTCCTACGACTAGGAACATCTTCGACATGTGCTCACGTCAAATTAGATCCCGGATCTGTACTCAAACGATCCTAGTTTCAAGTACATAAAATACGGGGACCTGCAAATCTGTCCGTATATTGATAAACAAGTTATTTATATACCCCCTTATTTACAAGCTACCAGTATGTAAATGGCTTTTGTTATCAATATACAGACAGAATGTCGGGTTACTGTGATCAAAATGAAGTGGGCTCTAAGATTAAGTGAGATAATCCCAACACTGATCGACTTCGTGGTGTTTACAACAAAATAATAAAGCGTGATGATCTGGCCACGGAGGCTTCTGTCGCGTGGACTATAAGATATTTCATTTATTACATACCTCCCAATATCTTTTGTGTTTTGGGTACTGACCATGACAAGATGGCCTCTGTGATATGGAATATTAGATATTTTATTTATTATCTGCCCACCAGTATCTCTTATCTGTTTTAGGTGCTGACGATGACAGTGTGCCCTCTATCATGTGAACTGTCCGATATCTATAATAATTGTCTACCTACCAGTACCTCTTTTCTGCTTCAGGTATACCTAGGTGAACTATCAGATATTATCTACCCACCTGCATCTTTTTTGTTTTAGGTGCTGACAATGACACGGCAACTTCTATAATGTGGACTATCAGATATTTTATTTATTATCTATCTACCGGTATCTCTTTTGTTTTAGGTATTGACGATGACACACCACACAATAGACAGTATCGATCGGTACCATGCGGATTTGGCATTTCAAGGTATTCCATACGCTGATTTTGACAGAACAGGTACGTAAGCGGCCTCATAAGTTTGTTAAAAACAAAGTACATATATGATATTTAAATAGGTTTGTTAAGTATTCCGTTTCTCTAGCAACTGCATTAAACGAAAGTTCACTTGATAAGTCTATACACCTGTTCAACTTTGTTGAAAAATAAAAGTACTGAAAGTATTGATACGAGTTGATGGTAATCGTTAAGTTTAATTGAGGTATATACATTGTGTACACATGTTTGAAATATATTGCAGGTTAATTTCATTAATGGGTACCACTGTCATGTTGTAAATTTTGAATTTACTGTCACAATATGACATCGGCCTTTTTACTGAGAAAATGCATGTTATTTCCAGTTTCCAAATGAGCAAAAACCTGCGAGAATCACCCAATTTTATTTCAAATAACAATATTGGCAATGAAAACGTTATACCTTTTTTCACATTCTTTACCATTTATATTACACATGAGTAATTTATATATGCCGAATTTCTAAAACGATTTTAAGTTACTTTTTATTCTGGTAACATTAGGTTTTACAAAAAAGTAACTTGATATCGGACAGACATTCGGCCTAAAGTGAGTACTGATAGCTTATTTATTATGCAACAAACTACATAGATCAGCGATATGATTATAAAGCCTTGTGCTTCTAAACATCGTTTCATCAATATTAAATTTCTATGCGACATCCTTACACTATACTTCCCATCCAAGTTTAAAACGTGTGCATGTAAAACATTTTCCCAACTTCAAAGACTGCCGCTAATTTCTCATCAGTGAAGATCGCGTGAATGACACAACTATGTACAACCTCGCAGTCCGATCTTGTCAATATGCAGTAAGGAAAGATACGCAACTCGACCAAAAACTCATTTGCATATTAACCGTGCGCAAGAATTGTAAACAGTCCGGTCAATCGCTTTTAACGTCAATTTTGTCACAAGTGTATAATGCTAAAAATAATTGAAAAGTACATTCTAAAGCATATTTATAATACCTTAAACTCATACAGGACGTATAAACGACTTTCAACAGCATATATTTAACTAAGTCTTCAGACCTATATTTTTCAGCGAATTTTTACTTTATTTTCGTTAATTTCAAAAGCAAAAACTACAAATAAAGGTGTGATTTGGAAATTTCAATCTTAAAGTTTAGTTTATGTTGTTGAAATGCACATACTTGTGTTATTTCCCGTGAATATAATGTGTTATTAACCCCATACTGCAAAATGTGCTTTGACTTGTTCCCAATAAACAACTTACCATAACACTACTCAGTTGGTGGAACATGAACTCGTAAAAAGACAAAGTCAGTCAATTCTGACTATATAAAAATCTATAAAAAGGTATAGGAATCGAATTGTTAACGATACGATATATGATGAACAATCATGGACAAATGCAGGGCGTATAGAAAACACAGAGGTGGAACTAGGTGCTTCATCACGGAATCTGTGGATAATTATGACAATCCTCTTGAATGCTTTAGTACTTTTGTTTGAAAATAAATAAATACATATATACATGTATATAAATAGAACTCTAGTATTTCAGACTGTTTTTAAAATTAATTTTTGCAGGTCATTGGGCAATTTGGAACATAGTTCGGATGTTCGAGGCAGCTCGCGTAATAGCTGCAAACAACGGATTTCTGGATTTACCGTCCATTCGGAAACAAAATGGTTCCGCTGTGGTTGTGATAAAACAGTGTATAAAATTGAGTCCCAAAATACACGAGGTCGCCATATATAACCCAGTTGATGTTCGAGTCGTTATGAAATTTAAATCCATGGGTAAAACCTCCTTGATTTATCATGGAATCTTAATAAATGGACTGACAAAGGAGCAGTTAGGGGATATATGGCTGAAATATGTTCAAATAAGTATTACCACGCGGCGCCCGTTACCATTTCCGACAGATATGAAGTTAAGATTTAGTAATTTCGAATCCAAAGACGTATCACAAGAGATGGGTTTTACAGAAATGGCAAAGAAGCCATCTGATGCATACAAATATACGCTGGACGTCCGTCATAGTGATACTGACTTCAATAAACACGTGAACCAAGCTGCGTATGTCCGCTATTGCATGGACTGTGCAACGGACGCGGCTGCGAATGGATTTTACCAGAACTTCCATTCTGATATGTGTTTATATCCTGCGACAGAATGGAAGATGAGCTACACTGGGGAAAGCTTTGGCAATGATATCCTTGATGTATTCACTTGGCAGGACAAGACCTTTACGGGAAACATTATGTTCTCCATATATAAAAATCAGACACAAATATTTTATGCAGAAACTGTATTTGATTTTTCAAAAATTGGTCATTCTAAAATATGAGGAGCCAAAGGAATTAAATTAAAAAAGATGGTGATGCTCATACAGTATGAAATTGAGTTGCTGTCATAATAACATTGAGTATGAAAGTCAGATGTTGTCATAATTACATTGAGTACAAAACTCATAAGATGCCATAATTGTTGAGTACAAAACTCATTAAGATGCCATGATTGTTGAGTATGGAACTCATAAGATGCCATAATTGTTTATAGTATGAAAACCAAATGTTATCATAATTACATTGAGTATGGAACTAATAATGTGCCATAATTGTGTTGAGTATGAAAGTCAGATGTTGTCATAATTACATTGAGTATGGAACTCATAAGTTGCCATAATTTTTCTTGTGTTTAGAAGTTAGATATCATAATTACGTTGCCGTTCTCAGAGTATAATGTTTTATTTACCAAGTTATATATCAAGATGGTAGCATCTGTGATATTACCAATGTAAAATTTGTTTCAATAATTTATCATGGCAAAATGATTTTCATATTTTTAAAATTCATATACATGTAATTAGATTGAAAATAAAGAAAAAAAAGTGTCACTACCAATTCAAGTGTATTCAAGAAGTGCTAAGAATATTTTTGGACACATCGTTGTAAAATCACACTCCGGCATTGCTATGCTTTGATTGATTGATTGAATAAATCTACATCTTATGAATATTTATTAGCTACGAAAGATTTCGGACGCTTGAAACCACTGGTAGGAAAGAGCATAGCTATTCCGGACCGAGGTTTTACAATGATGTTTTGGACAATGAAAATCACCTAATTGAATCAAAGCTATAACATTTTTATACTATTTTAAATGATACATTTACATGCAGATAAAACTGATTGAGAAATACATTTATATCATAGTCACAAAAACATACACTGGGGCAAATGTACAGGAGACAAATTTATTCTCAAAAGTTAAGAATTTACTCGTCTGAGTAAAAAGTGAAAACTCGCGACCATAAAACGACTTTAAAATGTTCTCAACTTGACGTAAGTTTGTCAAGGGACAGTGTAAATTTCGTCCAGGACATATGTCCTAATTTATGTCCTGATTCACTTAACTTCGATGTTTGGGCATTATTTTACCATGACAGAATTTTTTAAATTCACCGGTCTTACCAGAAAAACCGGTAAATATTACAAAAGTCCAGTAAAATCTATCTATAAATGGTCCAAATGACCAGTAATTTTCCATTTCATTTCAATTGTGTATATATACAGACCAGTGAAATTTTTATCTTTGACCAGTGAAATTATTTTGTTCACTGGTCTGGGTGACCAGTAATTTTTTCATTATTTCAAAATGTCTGCCATGACTTATGAGTAATTATTTAATAACAAACCAAGAGGTATAAAACGCGTTAAAAATCAAATTGACAGCACGTTCTGTGGCATAATTGTAGGAACAGATATATACATTTTTAAAAAGATTAAAATGTCTTGTAAAATGCCAATGCATGACCTAAGTCAGTAATTTATACGTATGACTCGGGACATACACTGGGGCAAATGTACCGGACTAAATTGACACTGTCCCTATTGTCAATGTAAACAAACGTTGTATAGCAAAACAAGCCAACAGAGAAAGAAGTGTTAGTCTCCTAAATCTATTGCGCTCAAATAACACGTTGTTTTAGAAAACTAAAGGATTAAACATGTCCCGAAATACTTTAGGGCAACGGAGACCATTCCATTAGAGTCTATTTATCCCAAGGCGAATATAGGGGACCATATTCGCTATTAAGAATTGCTTAAGCCAGCTATAGACTGTACTTAAGTATTTTATAACTTGAGAAAGAAATTTCTTTATGGTCCACAACTTTACCCAAGTTGAGAAAATTCTCAAGATTAGAGTAAAATCTTGAAGTTGAGTAAAAATATTTGTTTGAGAATAGTTTTATGGCCCTGGCGCCTCAAAACCTAAACATAATTTAATATATTAAAAAGCGTGCATAAATTACTTAACTCGGGCATCCTAATCTGAATGGCTAATAATGAAATGTTCCAAGTTGAGAATTTTCTCTGACGTATCTAGTAAACTCTAAAGTGAATTTTAAAGTCCTGTGGTACTTCGTCCTGTATACCCCATCCATTGTTAGCGGGTCTAACAATGTCAGTATATTGATATAGAAATCTATTGAATTTATTTTGTGAAATTAGATCTAGATAGACATATATAGACTAGACTAGACAAAAGTTTACATAAATTTTCGTTACAAATTTTACTCTATGTTCTAAAATTAGTAATTTAAATCGATCGGACTTACCATAATAAATAATCATAAACTGACGGAAAAAAAACATAGAAAAAAATGATTTCTAACTCTGAGAGTGCAAAAGCATACGACTCTTTTATCATTTTACCATTTTGCATCGTAGTGATGGATATACTATGACATCATAACATTATACACTGTGACGTAGTATGGAAGTAACTTCTAGGTCAAACACTCGAAGAACCTTTATTACCCATGTGATCGGTCGACAGGGGATGCTTACTCCTCCATGGCACCTGATCCCACCTCTTGGTTTCCAGAGGTCCGTGTTTGTCCATTTTTACCGAATTTGTATCTATGTCCTGGACATTCTATTGATTTATACTTTGGTATCTGAATTTTTTTATATTTTTACCACCGAGTGTGCATATTGTCCCCGAGGATACTTGTCACTCGGTACATGTACATTTAATGGATAAACAAGTACCAACAAATTGCATACTGGATGGCACGGCGCCCAGTATAAAAAGCTGTCCTTCTGTGAAGTCTATCGGGAGCACAGACTTGCAGATATTGTTGGTGCTCCTTGGGTTGTCCTTCGGGACATTACCACCTTATCATTTGTACCGTCAAAAGATGACCAGTTATGGTATAAACATAATAATGTTTATGTTCACATAAAAAAATTGTCAGATTCAACTTGATGACATTTTTGATAGTTCATTTTCAAATAATATACCAACAATTTCAAAATGTTCTGTCAAAAATTGTAAAACATGTCATAAATTAATAACTGATCAAGTGTTCACCAGCAATCTGACAAATAAGCATTACAACACCAGAAGCTGGGATCATCTAGATTGCAAATCATCTAACGTTGTTTACGGAATTGAGTGTACCTTGTGTGGTTTGATTTATGTTGGCGAGACTAAGGGGCCTTCAATAAAAAAAGTACCTGGTCATCGATTCGAGATTAATAATGGGGGTAACCAGATACTCTGTCGACATTTCAACTCCCCTGACCATTCCATCTTGTCTATGAGAGTGCGTATAATTGAAAAAATATACCACTGGACCAACAATCCCACCTTGAGTACCCCCTTCCGTAGACAACGTGAATAATTTTGGATTAAACAGCTTGGCACTGCATACCCCTATGGATGTAACGATAATATCCAAAGTGTAGGCAATCTATCAAGCCCACTGTGTAATGGTGTTAATGTGATGGAACTTTTTAATTCTAACGTAAGACGTAAACGAAGTCACAGACATCGTTCATACAACCACCCTACATACATGATGTCACTTTTTCATCTCTTTTACCTTACGTTAACAAAAAAATTGGGTCTTCATCACATTCGCAGAAAACTTTATTCTGTTCCTTTTACAATTCTTAATAAACTTTTTCAGGAAGCAAGAATGAACCCCTACACGGATTCTTCAACCCCAGAATACATACTGAACTCCGTTATAATGGACATCGCTTATCACAGACTGTTTAAGCCTGCACGCGTTACAAAAAATGACTGTTCTGAACAGAAACGTCTTTTCCTTAAACTTAATTTTACAAATAAAGGCATAGACGCTTTAAACATTGGCAATGTTCTAAATCACAAAAACGTTCAGTCCTGTGTTCCACCATATTTTAAATTGAAGACCACGCCTTGCATTTCATATAGCTATACACCTAGCATCGCATCCAAGCTATTCAATTACAAACAGGTTTTGCAGTGCCTGGACATCAACCATCTTCTACACAACACTGTCACATGTTCATGTGCTTCACCTCCTTTCAAATACAATACTATCGTGCATGTCATCACCGGCGACGTTTCTATTGTTGAAAATGAAAGCCTAAAAATCTTATTTTAAGGGGCCCTAAATACCGAGAATCCCGTTCCTTTAATTGGCGAAGGAAGTTCAGTTTAGTTATGAATTCTGTCGAATATTATGCCAGACGATGAGCCAAACATGAAGACCTAGAACCAGACACTTTGTTTGAATGGCTAAAAGCCATACGATGGTTGATAAAATTTCATATTCGAAAACTTAAAGGTACTATGAAAACACGTTATCCCACTGTATTTAGTGATCCAGAAGTAGTAACTGAACTTAATAGATTACATGACCAATATGTACTGGTACCAGCAGACAAACCATAAAATAATTTTTTTTCATTTGTAAGGCACATTACTATAATTGTTTATTAGAAGAACTTGGGTTTAATACGAATTCTGGAAATCCTACATACACACGTAGCTCACTTTCAAAGGACGAGATCCTTCAAAATCACGTGTCCGTATTACGCTCATTTGATATACCTACAACGGATACCGATTTTGAGCTACCATATTTATATTGGATACCTAAACTTCATAAAACCCCATATAAGCAAAGATACATAGCAGGATCCATCAAATATTCTACCGAACCTTTATCTTTATTTCTTACCAAGATATTGACAGCCGTTAAGGAGAAACTTCAACAATACTGTACAGTTGCTTATTCCAGAAGCGGTGTAAATCAGATGTGGATACTTAAAAATTCTAAACAGTTTTTAGAAAATTTGAAGGCACACAATTTTTCTCGAATTCACAGTATCAAAACTTATGACTTCACAACTATTCCACATAAAAAAATTAAAAGAAATATTTTTTAACATCATAGACAACTGTTTTTTCACTACAGGTGGTACCCGAAAATTTAAATATCTAGTGATTGGCTATTAGGATACTTATTTTGTCCAACACCACTCTGATTCTACACATAAATACACTGAAGTTGATATAAAACATGCTGGAATTTCTAATAGACAATATATTTGTAATGTTCGGAGACGTGGTCTTTCAACAAACTGTCGACATTCCTATGGGAACCAATTGTGCCCCTTTATTGGCCGACCTGTTTCTTTATTCATACGAAGCAGACTTCATTCAGAAACTGCTGAATCAAAAGAAGAAAAAGTTAGCAGTGTCCTTTAATTTGACATTTAGATATATCTCCGATTTTTTGTCAATAAATAGAGACAATTTTCATACATATGTCAATGCGATATATCCCAGTGAACTAGAAATTAAAGATACAACAGAATCAAGCACACACGCTTAATACTTAGGCATTTTACTTAATATAGACACAGATGGGAAATTAGCAACTAAGCTATACGACAAACGCGACGATTTCGGCTTTCCCATCGTAAATTTTCCACATTTAAGTAGTAATATCCCTCAGTAACCCGCATATGGAGTTTATATTTCACAAATGATCCGATATGCCAGGGCGTGTACAACATATGAAGATTTCATATACAGAGGTAAACTACTCACTGACAAATTATTGACACAGGGATATCGAAAACCGCGTTTAATATCAACGTTCCGCAAATTTTACGGTCGGTATAATAGTCTTGTTTGCGATTACTCTGTTTCAATAGGTGAAATGTTGAGTTGCCTTTTCGTTGGCAGTTGTTGAGACGTCTGTACCAATTATGACGAGGATACACTCCTCACGTATTTCATTGGACTTGACTGTGGACTCACGGCGGGTGTGACCGGTTGATAGGGGATGCTTACTCCTCCATTGCACCTGATCCCACCTCTTGGTTTCCAGAGGTCCGTGTTTGTCCATTTTTACCTGATTTGTATCTATGGCCTGGACATTCTATTGATTTATACATTGGTATCTGAGATTTTTTATATTGTTATAAGCTGAAGCAATGTGGGAAAACGTAGTTTGAAGCTACATGGTGACAAAATTTACTTTAATTTTAGTTCTCTCTACAAACTTTCAAAACGTTCACGTCAAGTCATTTCATAATCAACTTTGGTAAAAT
Source organism: Atrina japonica (assembly GCA_030159075.1). Classification (NCBI taxonomy): domain Eukaryota; kingdom Metazoa; phylum Mollusca; class Bivalvia; order Pterioida; family Pinnidae; genus Atrina; species Atrina japonica. The sequence continues at coordinate 834,964 of BROG01000285.1, forward strand.
TCATACCGTTGGGCCTAACCGGCAATTAAAATATTTTTGACACTTTTATTGTGTTGGCTAATTGCTCATGGAGGATTCTATAATGCCATAATTCCTTATTTACACATATTGAAGAGACATTTAAGGATCGTTTTTCATTTTTGGAAAAACATCGGAATATAAAAGTAATTGCTCATGGAAAAATTTCTGTGCAGCACATTGCTACATGACACAATTTGCGGCGGTATTTTACAATAAAGCAAACATTCTATCGGGGGGATATTTGATATAGACTATTGCTGTATTGACAAAATATGTTGACGGTGCTGTGTAGGTCTGCTTGGAGAGGTGTCTAACCATCTGCCGATGCACAAAAGAAGTCGTACATCTGGACAAGTTCATGGATACCGGAAGATGTAAACTGGTCGTCGAAGAAACACTTGGGCATTGCCTCGATGAATCACTGTGAAAAATCAGCAAAACCATTGCTGTCCGAAATAAAAAAGACCGAATAACAAAGACATTCTTACACATCTGAAGATAATTTCAGTGGATGCTTTATAAAACGAAGATAAAAGCTTATTGAAATGTAATCATTAGAAAACAATAACTTGCATCCGATGCATTGAATATGTTTGATTCATGCGTGAAATATCAATTGATTGACTATTCCATTCAAATATTTGCCACATACACAAGGCTGAGGTCAAACTTTGAGTCTACTTTTTGTGAACGAACACATTTGATGTGTAAGAGTTCACTTCATTCTTAATTTATATAAATTTAAAATAAGCCGGTATTACTTCTCGAAATATATCTAAATATTCTATTGAAAACCATTGGATATAATGTCTAAAATATAATATGGAAATTCCCGTTTACACTTTTATAAGTACTCTTATTGTTACTTAGAATTAGTTTGCAATGTCCGACGAGACTGAAACCAGGGTCCCGTGTCATGGAAGGCGTGGCACGTAAAAGAACCCTCACTGCATTGGCGTCAGTCCATAGCATAGGCCAAAATTTGTAGAACTTCACCTAAAGCTCGTGACATCTCGATATACTTTTTCAGTGAAAAATTGTTGACGGGATGTAAAACAACAATACAAACAACAAACAATTAACTAAAATGAATGAACGATTGGAAGCCTCATATCCCGGTTTCTACACGACAGTAACGACAAAAGATTGTAAATAAACAGGAGTCGCAGATCATTTGATTTATTACATGCCTTTATGTAACAAAACAGTTACCACTGCGTTCCACTGCTGCACTACGCACGGACGTTATCTCCCCAGAAGGCATATGAAAATTCATACGACCTCGAACTCCTCAGAAGGCATATATGTATTCATACGACCTCGAACTCTGTCCTGTGAGTTTTGTAATTTTGTTAGAGGTTTGTATGTGAGTTAGCGTTAGTGAATAATGCACCTAATGTGTTGGCTTTGTCTTCTTATGTAATTGCTTGACCTAGTGTAGGAATGCTTCTAGTGGTAGAAATGCCTGGGAAAGCTTTTTACCTTCTCCCAGACATCCCAAATACGAGTGTCTTTGTTAAATGTAGACACATAGGCTTCCCAGTGTGTTCCCTATCAATTTTGTGCTAGTGTTTGTAATTGTCTGATTGTATTATTTGTTAGTGAAAAGCCCGTGTTTTAATTGTTTGACCGTATCTGAAAATTCTCAGGATCGCCACAATTTCTTTAAAACATCCGGAATTCGAAATAATCGGAATTACACTCAACATATTTTTCTATCAAAAAAAATTAGGACAGGCCATTTAACTTTGAGATAACCGGAACTTCGACTTATCCGATTTCGACATAACGAGATTCAACTGTAATGTATATTATTATATAAATTAAAAATAAGTAGTTTCTGATTGGATAAGTCGGTATTTAACCCTTCAAAATATATCTATATATTCTATGGAAAACCAGTAAATCTCATTTCTAAAATTAGAATATGGAAATTCCCTTTTACACTATTAGAATTACTCTGATTGTTACTTACATTGTAGGATTAGTATATACATGTTTCTAAATATTTATACAATAAAACAGTTATGGACTTTTGAGTGGATGAATATGGTGTAATATTGACCGAATAATTCAATAAATACTCAAGATCTACACATTTTCAATATGTTCAATGAAAACGATTGATACTGCCTCTGCACATTTCTGTAATTTATGGTATTTATCAATAATCATGAGAATTATTGCTATACTTCAATGCACAAACAAGGTATTTTCTTTTTCCTGTGAAAATAAACAACTTGAGAAAAATATTAAATAATCACGTCAGTCTGATTCAGATGTTTGATAAATAAAACTTTATAGTCAAAACAATAAACTGAAAGTAGAGCTGGATAATTGACTATAGAAGATTTTTTTCTCAGTCCAGGAATTACATAGCCTAAATCAATCCGGTATGCATGTATACGTGTTACAAGAGAGATGTATCTATGCAAGCATCTCGTTAATGAAACGGAAACTCTCCCTAGCATGATAACACAAACATATTAACACAAAGATAATAACACATAAATGCGTCACACATGACGGTGTATACAGTATTTACAATAATTATATCAATATCTTAAATCAAAGTATAGCATTCAAAAGAAGAATCAGAATGAAGAAAAGAGGAAGAAGGAACAAAAAGAAGGTGGTGGCCGTGGTGAAGAAGATGCATATTTGGAAATTATTTTTTCATTATATTCAGTTAAAAAGGTTTACATACAACACTTTGCATTGTACTAATAAAAGTGCAAGTAACGTTACCACTTCAGTAATAATATTTTTCTAAATAAAAAAAAAGCTGTCACAGTAGACTTAACAAAGGTTTGTTAAGTGTTCAAATTCATCTTCATATTTTTGGGTAAAGACTTGGTTTTAACGGGGATGTTACTAGGTTAAATTATCTGTAAGTTATAATACCAGCGATATATAAAGATTAACATTATATTATTGATAACGCATCAGTTGATCCAGTGTATATATATGAATTATTGTACGGAGGCTTGTAGCATTATAATTCTTCAACCTGAACCATATTTAATTTAACCTTTTACCTGTTACACTGACAAGACACATACATATATTTGATTTCAGAATTTTGATTTGAATTTTTGTTTTACGCCATACTCAACAATCTTTCAGTCATATGATGGCGTCCAGTTTTTATTGGTGGAGGAGAAACCCCGGTTACCCGGGTATTGATTTCAGAAAAGTCATATCTATTGACCCCCACTATTGTTACCTTTGCCCCACTTATTTATATTTTGTCATTTTCAGCATATACAATCGGAGGTGTGTTTGTGTGTGATTGTGTGTGCAAAAAGTTTATACTCTTTCGATAGTACAAGGTAATTATACTTTTTTTTTATCATTGTTCAAAGTTGGGACAACTACTGCAGCAGTCGTTAACATTTTTATTCATTGTAACGCTTAAAGCATAAGTGATCATTGTCTGTCTTTTTTAAAATTAACAAGCGGTGTGGAAAATATATAAATATAAACAAGAAACGAGATTATATTAAAATGTTACTATAATATGGAAGCCCATAGATTATACGTATGAAATATACGTTACCTTGCGGACGCCTATTATCTTCGAATTGAGATTTCCAGCTGAAGATGATCCCCAGATGTCTTTAGCAAATCTGTAACCACGGTGTCAAGATGCATTATTATCTTAAACACATAAAATTGACATTAAGAAGTTAAGTGGCAGTCACCACGGATAATTATGTGGTAGCCGCCAAATAATCTGTGTGTGTGTGTGTGTGTGTGTGTGTGTGTGTGTGTGTGTGTGTGTGTGTGTGTGTGTATGTGTGTGTTTTAATCACAAATACAAAAGTGTAAATCTTTAGGATGTCCAGGATACAATATACAAATCTGGTGAATTTTTTAAAACACGGAACTCTGGACATCTAGAGGTGAGATCAGGTGCCATGGAGGAGTAAGCATCCACTGTTAACCGGTCACAGCCGCCGTGAGTCCACAGTCAAGTTCAAATGAAATAAGTGAGGAATAAATCCTCGTCATAATAGGTAAAGACGATTCAACAACCGCTACCGGACAGGTAAATCAACGTTTCATTTAGTGAAACATAGCAATTGCAAACAAGATATTTATACCGACCGTAAAATTTGCGGAAGGTTGACTTCAAGAGCGATTCTCGATATTCCTGTGATAACAACTTATGAATTTACTTAGTAGTTTCTATCTGTATATGAAATATCATATGTAGAACAGGGACTGGCATATCAGATCATGTGTGATTTATAAACACCAAATACAGGCGAAAGCGGGATATTACTACTTAAATGACGAAATTTGCTTTTGGGAAGCTTTAAACGTCGCGTTTGTCGTACATATATATATATATATATATATATATATATATATATATATATATATATATATATATATATATATATATATATATATATAATTATCGTATGGACGCATAATCAAATCAATCATGTATTATATATATATATATATATATTCGGAGTATTTATTTCATGAAACTTGACATTTGCAACTTGTGTACTCAGGAACAAAAATGAATTCGCTATATATATATATATATATATATATATATATATATATATATATATATATATATATATATATCGACGAGAGCATAACTTAAGATGAATTCTTCCGCTACAACGATCAAGTACAGTTTGATGATACAAAGTAGTCCCATGTTATATACCAAAATTGTTTGTAAAGATAAGAGGACGAATACGGTATCACAAGCCAAAGGGCACTATGACTCCAAAACATGAAAACGATTTTGGCATATAACGAATCAAAAAACCCTGCAGTGTTCTTATTGTGCGGACTGTATCTAATCCAATCTAACAGAAACCAGAAACAGAAGTGGGATCGGGTGTCATGGAGGAGTAGGCATCTGCTGTTGACCGGTAACATCCGTCACTAGTCCACTGTTAAATTAAAAAAAAAAATAAGTGAGGGAGAAATCCCCGTCACAATTGGTATATACGACTCTACAACCGCTATCGAACAGGTAACTCAACATTTCATTTAGTGAAACATAGTAACTACAAACAAGATAATTATTTCGGACGGGCAATTTGTCAAACTTTGACACGAAATTCGATTCTCGATATCCCTACGAACTATTTACGGTATCTGTAATAGATTGTTTCTGTATATGAAATGTTCATATGTTGAACAAGCTCTGGTATATCGGATCATTTGCGAGATATATAAACACCGTATGCAGGTGATAGCTGAACAGTAATACTTAAATGTGAAAAATTCATGATGGGAAAGCCGATTCGAAAATCGTCGCATTTATCATATAGCCTGGTTGTTAATTTCCCTTCTGTGTCCATGGTACGTAAAATGTCCAAGTTGGAAGCGTGCATGCTTGATTCTGTTGTGTCTATAATTTCTAGGTCGTTTGGATATATCACACTGACTAATGTATGAAAAATATTATTATTAACTGCTTAAACGTCGTCGATATATCTAAATGTCAAATTAAAGACCACCGCAAGCTTTTGAATCAAGTCTTTTTCATATGAATAAAGGAATAGGTCAGTCAATAAAAGGGCACCATTGGTTCCCATTGGAATGCCGGCAATTTGCTGAAAGCCCTGGTTTGTTTGTTTGTTTATTGTTGTTAAACGTCCCACTCACGAATATTCCATTCATATGGAGACGTCACCAAAGGGCTTCAAATTTTGGCCTATGCTCGGCACTTACGGCCATTGAGCAGTGAGGGTTCTTTAACGTGCCGACACCTACTGTGACACGGGACCTCGGTTTTTACTGTCTTATCCGAAGGACAGGCCTGAAAGCCCTGGTCTCCAAAGATTACAAATATGTTGTCTATTAGGGGTCATATGGGCTACAAAAAGGGTTAAACTGGCCAGTATCTGGTACATCTTTAAACATCTTTTCATACACTAAAGATCGAATGTCTTTCATATTTGGTATACATGATTATGAAGTCACTATCAAAAAAGTTTGCGAAGCCTGTTCGGAGTCTTTAGCGGGCGTTTTAAATGACATGGGATAGTTTTATACAAATTCTTTATTAACTAAACATTAACTAACTTTTTATATTCAAGGATATATCAATAAATTGTTTGGAATCATTTAAGTCTCACGGATGTAACATGCAAAGTTTCAAGGTCATGGGGTTAAGGCCACATGCACTTACGTAAATACTCATTTTTCCATTAAATTTTTACCGATTTTCGACCTCTTCTAGAGAATCAAATTTAACCAACTTCGGAGGAACTATCCTCATGTGAAGCCAGATAATGTTTGCAAAACGAAAAGTGCTTGTACTTAAAGAGGCACCAAAGAGCCAAAAAGTCCCAAAACCTTTTTAAAAATAATCCCATGAAGCAATGATCAGATGTATTTCAAATTTGGTATTTATGATATTTTAGTTAATGTCTAAATAGTCTGTAAATGAAAACAAAGTCCTCATAAATGTGTCACTAGGGGAGCTGCAAATGGTGGTGTACAGTTTTATACAAACTTATTAGAAATTATATTATGATCTTTGTAAGAAAGGTTCAACTTCTTCTGAGGAACCAATGGACCACCCCTATTGGAAGCTGAATAAAGTTTACGGATGAGGAGGGCTGGTACCCATAAAGACTCAAGGAACTGGTATGATTCATATGGGCAGCATATTTTCACTGTTATCGTACATTTCACAACGGTGATCGTTAAGATCGGGCAGTCCGTTGGACGTCTTGTTTTACATCCCGCCAGGAATTTTTCACTTGTATGGAGATGTCATCAGTTTAGGTGAAATGCCACATATTTTAACACAAGCGGTAACCATTCACCGTGTCCTTAAATGTCTCAGAATTCAAGACAGTAGCAACTCGTGGGATTATTTACTCATTCATGGCGCCTGGTACCTATTCTGGTTTTCAAGAATCCGTGTTTCTTCACTACTTCTTGGTTTTGTACATTTGCCTTATGGATGTGTCTGTTGTTATCACTATGACACCATTGCTTTGAACTCCAATTTGCGTATGAAATTATATTTTGATGAACTCAGATGCTCTTTACTCACACAGTTATGGTCAAGATAGAAGTAGTTCAAGAATTGGTAGACAATTGATATGTCGGGAATGTCATCTTTCAATTTCAGTTTCAGCGAAATTAAAGTCATTATATCTATAATAAAATACTATACATGTATAACACAACGACAATATCGTTAGTTAAAAATTTTAATTTTTGAGACAGAAAAAAATATATATTAAGAGCTGTAGGTGAACTTTCACCTCTACATAAACTGTCAATTATGTAGTACCAAGGCCATGGATAATCATCAAATATCCTTAACTAACTCTGTCCGAGTACCGAACCCGATCGTATACACAGTCCCTGTAAAAGAAAATGGCAGTGGTTTAGAGGACTGACTAATATGTACCATTTGTATTTTTTAAATAGACATGCATATCTTTAGTATGTATTTAAAACATGTATCTTATACTGTCTAGCTAATAATCAAAAAGAATGTTTGGCTTTTCTAAATTTGGGAAGGAGCGATAAAATAGAACTCGTGGATTTAACAATCAAAATTTTAAGAAATATAGAAAGACGGATCGATATGTTACTGTGATAATGTCGCAGCATCTTGTTACAAGGAAAGTATATAGAAAGACTTCTGCCCTGATTTGCCCCCCCCCCCCCCCCCCCCCCCCCCCCCCCCCCCCCCCCCCCCCCAAAAAAAAAAAAGGTAACTTAAAATGAGGATAGAATTTCGGCCTAAAAGGGAACAAGAAACGAATTAGGAATTATTCGATATGTTCTATTGTTCAACATCCCGGTGATATTTTTTTTATTGAGATGTCACCAGTTTTATATGGAATGTCACGAAGTTTGACCTAAGCTATGGACTGACACCAATGCAGTGTTACCGTACAAGGGATCTCTTAAGTCTCATACTAAAGACCCATGGCTTTCACTTAGTATGTTGTGTGCTTTGCGAAGGAACATACACTTCCATTTTCAAGTATTTGGAGTGACCTGGTACCAGTACCCGAACCCAGGATATTTCGTTTCCGAGTCGAACACTCTTGCACAACACCACCGCAAGTGGTATCTAGGGTCTTATAGATACTTATGGACAGAAAGAGATATTTAACACTGTCTCAAAGTCAAAATATGCAGGCCAGTCGGAAGCGAGTGGGGTGCAATAATTTGACAATGCGTGGATCAAATTGTGTTGCTATTACACGCAAATAGTTTATTGTCAACTCCAACGAATAAATAAAACTCTGCCCTTTTCTGTATAACACCCCCAATATATATGCTATATATATATATATATATATATGAACTGATATGCTATTTTGATTTCAAATAGGATAGGTATACCATTGTGATTTGCCATAAACGTTGATACTTACATATATAAATGACTATATCTCCATTCAATCTCCTTCTCTTCCTCTGTCATTTGACTAAGAGGAACGTGGGGCCTCAGGTATCGCCACCCTGCCGGTAAATCTACAATCTCTTCACCACTGTCATCATCACTTGAACTTTGAACTTTAGTCACATGACTGGTATCTGGCGATGTCTGAATGAAAAATAAACAGAAGAAATAACATGAATAACGATACCCGAATGATTCAATAAAACAAATGTTGGCGAGCCGAGAAAATTCAACCAGATAAGAATTATAGCTTGTGTAAAACACGCGTAGATAGATCGACATTAAGACAGACATTTAGATATATAGACAGACAAATAAATGAGAGAGAGAGAGAGAGAGAGAGAGAGAGAGAGAGAGAGAGAGAGAGAGAGAGAGAGAGAGAGAGAGAGAGACCTGTTGACAGAAGATCTTGACTCTGAAGAAGTACAGAAGGGAAGGTAGGAACAGAAGAAGGCTATATCTAACCATGACCTGTAATATGGAAACGTAAAGATATCATAAGAAAATAAAGAAATTCATAAAAGAAAATAAAACTATAGTAAACTCAAAGTAAAAGGCTTAAGAAAGAATAAATTAAGTTCATTGAAAGTTACCGTTGACTAGAAACCACAATTACATATATAGAATTATTTGTTTTAAAAGTAGGCCTAATAATGATGTCAGTTGCGTGAAACTTAAAGGGGCATTAGCTGTATTTACCCAGAAATTTCTACTTACACAGGTATAAAAAATCTTATACTGATATATGTTTTGTCAAAATTAGGTCAGGTCCATTTTAATATTCATATACAAATAATAATGTTTTTCAATTGCAAGTGAAAAAGTGCCAAACCCAGGTTTCTGAAGCAACGTTCACAAAATATATAGGAATTGAAGATTTTTTTTTTGGTATCTCTTTTTGTTGTTGTATATCAATCTATGTTGTAAAAAATGGGAAACAAAATTTTGAAAAAAAAAACACAGCTAATGCCCCTTTACGTCTTGTTAATATATATATTTTTCAGTAGGAATAATTACTGTTTTCAAAGACGATATCGACGGACAAATGTACTGTTTATCTAGCAGTCCTAGATATATACATAATTTCTCTAACGTTGACTCTTCTGGTTCTTCGCTGAAAAAGAAAGAAATATTAAGCGCCTGGTACCGAGTGACTTTTAAAAATAACTTAACTAAAAATCTATTAAAACAAATTACACAACTTGGGACGACCTGTAGTCTTGAAGTATGAATAGCTAAGCATGTCAAGTTGAGAATATTCTCAGATACATATCTAATCAATTTCAAAGTTAATCTTAGATTTTTCCGGTGCCGACTCCTAAACAGACCAATCCACAAATGACAAGCCTTACAATTTCAAATTCCAAAATTAGATCTTGAAATCTATAGATCTTGAATATATTTTTGGTGAAAGTAAATATAGATAGACCTATGTAGATAAAAATTTTACACACAAATTCTTTGTTACAGATTAATATTATTATTTTTTTGATAATCTTGAATACACATTTGACTTTATGTCCTTACATTATAAAATTGATTTGGTTAGACTTACCATGTTAAAAAATCATAAACTGGCGACAAGAAAATACAGAGAAAAATAATTTCTAAGAGCGCCAACGCAAACAACTCTTTTCTCGTCACCATTTTGCGTCGTAGTGATGGATGTACTATGACGTCATAGCATTGTCCATCGCGTGCGCAATTCAGCATTCGGATGATAAACTCAAAACTTGATTGCATCGAATAATCCAGTCATTTAATTTCGCTCACTTCGTTCACTACATTAGAGGATTTTGAACGTAAGAGGGTGCTGTAATTATTCAAGTTAGAATCTAGTGAACTTGCGTAATAACGATTATATCACACAGTAACCTAACTCGAATAATTAAAGCGCCCTCTTACGGACAGGGTCCTCTAATGTAGTAAACGAAGTGAGCGAAATATAACGAATGGATTATTCGGGTTAACAGTAACATGATTCACTCAGTCACTGATCACTTTTGAAGAGTTCCGATCAAACGCGTTGATAATGAATTCACGTTAATCATACAGTAGACAAAAAGTCTATCGTCTGTACGATAGGGGCTGTGTCATGTTCCATATTTTTAATTTACTGGGGGGATGTAAAGTTTGTATTTATACACACCCAGTAAATTCAAAATTTACAATATTACAGATGGTCCTGGCCGAGGGGTTAGAACATCCTATATCGGTTTTAAAATATTTCAAAATTTGACAAATTAAATACTTCGTGAATGATTGTTGCATTATAATTATCGAATTTAAACCATTTTATTCTTTACCTCTACTAAATTTACACACATTGTTTACTTTCAGCTCATATATATATATATATATATATATATATATATATATATATATATATATATATATATATATATATATATATATATATATATATATATATATATATATATATATATATATATATACACACTGATCCGCACGTTTGTAAATTCCATTCCGCCTCCGGGTTGTATTTTAAAATAAACTAAGACAGAGTTGTCTGTCCTCTGTGTAACTGCAACTATAAGTGAATGGGATGCTATTACAGTATTAGAAATGAAGTTTGTAGTCATTCCAATTTAAAAACTGGAATTAAACTTTTATTCGTGATTGTTCAAACTGTGGAATACTGAAATATTCATTTCTCTAGTGTTTCTAAGTGGGCGTTTGTAAGTGCATAAGTAAACTGGCATCATCTTTGAAGCGAAAAACACCCAGTTAATTGAAAATTACATTTCAGCGACAAAATGACTTTGTGAAATCAAAATCATCACATTGAGATTAAGAAACTGAGAACTTTTTGTATGTTACACGGAATTTAACGTGAGTTTTGTCTTTCAATAATTACGAAGTACACATGTATGGTATTACACGATAACAATTCAGCATAGCCTCTAACTACCGAAACTAACAAGCATTTTGCCAGTACACTCCACAATACTACTACTACTACTAATAAAAATATTTTTATGTATAATTTCATATAAAATACCTTTCTTCACAATTAAATTTAAGGTCAGCTCCACTACCTTTATTCAATAAACTTTTTCCTAAAAATAATCTAAAAAAAAAAGAAAATCAGTTTGCTCCGATGATGGAGAAAGCCGGTTCATTTTACACATGCACTTGGAAAGTCCTTTCAAAAACCTTAAGATTTATTATAAACCATTCACGAATCATAATTGTTATTTTCTACAGTACTATGATGAACATGAACCTTTTGATTTTTAGCTCGGCCAAACATACGTACATGATCTAAATATTGATGTTATAGGCAGAGACATATATATATATATATATATATATATATATATATATATATATATATATATATATATATATATATATATATATATATATATGAGAAATAGTAAACTACATATCTTATGTAAATAATCATATGCACATCTTATCAAATTAATAATGTCTTGCCTCTTTCAGTTGCTGACAATGACGCACTTCAAGATTTATAACGTTGGCGCCTTTAACGCCGATCTAGCGTTCCGGGGAATACCGTATTCGGAAATCGACCGAACTGGTAATAACAATATCTTAATCATCAAATTCTTTTGTTTTGGTTAAGCGTGTCACAATAATTTTTTTCAGCTTTTGTATAGTTCATTTTTACCCATAAAGCCAGTTTTACAAGAAATTCATTTGAAGGAACGTATAGGTAGTGTGTTGATATAATTTATACGTATAAGAATGATAGAATCTTACATGTGTGTATGGAATGCGTAAGGAATTTTCTCATGCTTTAAATAGATGTTTATGAACGTAAATAAATTCACAAAAGTCGTATTGTGACATCATGGCGTGTGTAGCTTGTCTACATCCTAAGGTGTCGACAGAGAAATCCTAACACTACAAATTGGAACACACGCCTGTCCAGGGTGGGAGAAAATGCATTTCTCGGGATATTTCATTTTGATCCAACAAACGACAGACTGTGAAGAATTACATTTCAATTACAAATATTTGAATTATTATATATGATACTGACGATATGATTATTACAGAGAATTCAGGAAAAAAAAACTATCCAAAACGCCACATATCAAAGACGTATTTAATAAAATTATATTTATAACGACGTTAACTAGTCATTTACAAACGTTTCTCGCCATTCTTCTCCTCTCATTTGAACTCCTTGTGAATTTCCATGAAATTCACATTAAATGTACTAGACTTCTTTAGTTGTTAATTTGATAAATTGGTTAGACATGTTTTAGCAAAGCTATGGCTTTAGATTAGGTATTTTGTTCATAAATTTTTAAGTCAACTGGAATTGTTTCTTTACCATAATCTTAATATTTGGGCGAATGAAACGGAATCAATCTTATATTCACTTATTTTATGTGATGTAAGTTATGATTTTATAATAACCGTACATATTTAACATACGGGTTCGTCGTACTATACATCTCTTTTATTCAAGGTCATTGGTCTGTGTGGTGTATTGGCAAAACGTTAGAAGCAGCTAGAGCGGTGGCGCAGCATCTTGGCTTTTTGTGTATATACGAGATGTCGGAGAAACAAGGAACTATCATATTTATCGTGAAACAAGTCATCAAGTTAAGTCCCAAACTACACGAGGCAACTGTTAAAACACAAATGGAAGCACGAGTGTCAATGAAATTTAAACGCATCGGAAGAACATCACTAGTAAGTTATGGAAAATTTGAAAACGGTCTCACTGGAGATGTATTAGGTGAGATATGGTTAAAATATGTTCAAATCGATCCATCGACAAGGCGGCCTAAGGCGTTTCTGGAGAGCATGATCAACAAATTTCGTCCGTTTGTATCAAATGACATTCCCTCCGATATTGATAATACGGACATTCCTGAAATGCCGCCATCTGCGTTTAAGTGCACTGTCATCACACGCCATAGCGATACAGATAGCAATAACCACGTGAACCAATCGGTATATATGCAATATTGCATGGATTGTGCAACGGACGCAGTTCGGAATGGCTTTTACCGGAACTTAAGTGGTGATATCTGTCTATATCCTTCAACAGAATGGAAGATGAGTCATGTTGGAGAAAGCTTAGCTAACGAGTTTCTTGATGTATACACCTGGCAAAATGAGGAAAACGCGAAACAAATATTTTTCTCAATTCTTAGAGATAAAAAACTTATATTTCATGCAGAAACTACATTCGACTTAAAAACCACAATTTCAAAATTATGAATGTTGATTACTTCTCGTTTTTAATGTGGCTTTGCGAGAATCTTGGCAGTCTACTACAAATGTCGGACAACAGGTAGCAAAGCAGTCTGTTCAGTGAGGTTACATTGTTCTTTAATTGTTCCCCAGGACACCTGATCTGACTTTTTATTTTCCACAGGTTCGTGGTTCTATCGACTTCATTTGGGTTATAGTGCATTGTGGTCTACAAAGTAAATCCAAAATTAAAACATGACAGTCGGACACGTGTTGTCAACATTCTTTGTAACAGAATTATGTCGCAGTGTGGCATATGGCATTGTGTTGCACGTGCTTATATCTATATGTATACTTCATTATATGTTGCGTTATAATAATGCTCCATAATATAGTGTATTATTGATATCCCAAATTGTCTTTGTTTGGTACTTGACGATGCATATTGTAATCATAGAAGATATTCAAATTCAAGTTATTTACTTTTTGACAATTTTTCGAATAAAAGTAATTATTATTGCTTCTGTATACCTGGAAATTTTCGTCCCTGCTCATTTTCACTATTTTACAGTAGAAAACATTCACCCCATCTTAACTTCGCCCTGAGTCACCAGTCTTATTGTACGGTAGAAAACATTCACCCCATCTTAACTTCGCCCTGAATCACCAGTCTTATTGTACGGTAGAAAACATTCACCCCATCTTAACTTCGCCCTGAGTCACCAGTCTTATTGTGTGGTAGAAAACATTCACCCCATCTTACCTTCGCCCTGAGTCACCAGTCTTATTGTGTGGTAGAAAACATTCACCCCATCTTACCTTCGCCCTGAGTCTTATGAATAGCGTGTGTGTCAATGTTTTATTTATTTAGCTTGACAATTTCGTTTTTATTTTAAATTCGCCCTCTAATCTAAGAGCGAAAACGATGAATATTTAACGGAGCAAAACTTTCGAGGTATAAAGTATATACATTTTGTTCAAGGGAGGTGGTATTTCGTCTTTAGATATAAATCTTTTATCTACGGTTTTACAACTCCTACATGGAAACTGGTATATTGCAATGCTACTCATAATTTGTTTTTATATACATGTACTTATATTATTTTCTAGTGACATAATTGAATTTCATATTGTTATATTTATTCGGAATGTGTATCGGGCACTCAACTATGTACTCAAGAAGATGACAACACTCACTTCTTGTCAATGCCAAGCCAGGTTCGATCCATAAATCGGACAGGGGTGTATGTCAGATGGTTATATCGATCACTAAGTCGGACACATGGATTTTCTCCTATACTAAGCATTCCCTCACGCCAACATCAGAGCCAACGAGACATTTATATCAGTTGATTGTCTGTTAAAATCGTAACGGTTGTAAATATAAAGTTTATACATGTTGTATTTATAAAAAAGAACCAGTAAATATTGAGAACCTGTTTGTGTTCAAACATTATAAAATAGTGTTATACGTAATGCCAAAATAACTGTCATGGTTTGAAGACCACAACTTGATAACTGAACTGGTATATTTATCATATTCCCACTTTTTTATTTACCAGGGGTTTTACCAAAAAGGGGAACATGATACCACTTTTTGGTAAAAACCCTGGTAAATCAAAAAGTGGGAACATGATTTATTATACTTCTTCCTTAATATTAAATCTTGCAATTTCATTGGAGAATGAGCACTTAGTATGTTCTACGTACACAGTTAATCCAGAGTAATATTAAGAATGTTACATGCGCAGAAATATTTTAATATTTCAATTCTTGGTGATAAAAAACTTACATTTCATGCGGAAACTACACTCGAATTTAAAAGCACAAGTTCAAAATTATGAGCATGGATTATTTCTCATTTTGAATGTGATATCGCGAGAATCTTAAATGGAGGTACAGTAACAAAATAAGGAAAAGTTTGAAATGATCAAGTTTCGGAGTCAAACAGTGAATGGCATTCTCCAGGAAGCTGGAGATTATACGGTTGTGGTTGACTTTAGGCGTCTTGATAGGATAACCATTTTGAATAGTGTTTAACGCAACACACGACCATTTTTAAGTTATGTGGTGGTGGCAAGTTTTTAATGGAGGCTACAATGTATCCGAAAAAGGAATCACCGGTATTCCGCAAGTAAACGGACGTCAACATTCTCACAAAAATCAGCGTAGGTTCCAGTCGGGCTGGAATCTGCGCTGACAAGAAGTGAGATATTTCATGGTTCAGAGCATCGTACTCTGACCACTCCGTCACGGGGAATAAGACAACAAAGCCAAATCGATGTATTTCCATTTATCTCGCTTACAATGTGTATTTGGCACAACAGGCCAAAGTAGAGCTAAATATTCTACATGTATCTAGATGGACAGACACCACCAAATATTTTCCCATAGGCCTCAATGCTAATTTGCAAAACTTCAGGTCACTGTCACTCCCATGTTTATTAAATCTGGGTCAAATAAGTACCCTGTGCTGAAAGATCAATATTTTTGATAACAAAATATGCAATCAAAAGTATAGGTTGCCGTTGCATTTCTACTTCAAATTTTCACTTGTTTACAACTCGTAGTATTCCGCACCAAGGGAAAATATCTATTCTCATATGACCCCTCCCTTTCAATTTTCATCCGTCAACACTATAATTTCCAAAGTACTACCAATATTCATGTATCATTTTTATCACCTTAATTTCACTTATTAATGGCAAAACTAATTTTTTGATTTAATGACCAATCAGATCTCTGGGTTCATTTTACCCTCCGCACAACTTTGGGTGTCCAAAATGTCTGCGCCCATGTTGTAAACAAAGCAGGTGTTTTTCCAGATAGTGGTGTTCTGCAAATAAGGATGCACCGAGACTGCCAACATAAGACAGCTTGAAATTTATTAATACAAGCGAAATTTAGCGAATGTCGTAAATAAATAAAGTCTCTTTTCTACGGAAGCCGATACGTGCCACATGTAGTAATAAAAATATGTCGTTATAACGACATATATGTTGTTATAACGACTTATTATGTTGTTATAACGACATATTAATTATCTTGTTATAACAAGATATTATGTCGTAATAACAAAATATTATGTCGTTATAACAAGATATGTCGTTTTAACGAGATATAAATTATTTTGTTATAACAAGATATTATGTCGTAATAACAAAATACTATGTCGTAATAACAAGATAATTATCTTGTTATAACAAGATATTATGTCGTTATAACAAAATAATATGTCGTAATAACAAGATATTATGTCGTAATAACAAGATATTATGTTGTTTTAACGAGATATGAATTATCTTGTTATAACAAGATATTATGTCGTAATAATAGATATTATGTCGTAATAACAAGATATTATGTTGTTATAACGAGATGTGGAATATCTTGTTATAACAAGATGTTATGTCGTAATAACAAGATATTATGTCGTAATAACAAGATATTATGTTGTTATAACAAGATATGAATTATCTTGTTATAACAAGATATTATGTCGTTATAACAAAATATTATGTCGTAATAACAAGATATTATGTTGTTATAACGACATATGAATTATCTTGTTATAACAAGATATTATGTCGTAATAACAAAATATTATGTCGTTATAACAAAATATTATGTCGTAATAACAAGATATGTTGTTATAACGACATGTGAATTATCTTGTTATAACGAGATATTATGTCGTAATAACAAGATATTATGTTGTAATAACAAGATATTATTTCGTTATCACGACATATGAATTATCTTGTTATAACAAGATATTATGTCGTAATAACAAGATATTATGTTGTTATAACGAGATATGAATTATCTTGTTATAACAAGATATTATGTTGTTATAACGAGATATGAAATATACGGAAGCGTATTAGGACCACGAGTTGTCTTATAATTGTTAGTTGTTAAGGTTTCGTTTGCATTGTTTTTCACATCGTTGTTCTTAATAAGGCATGTGACATTTTATCATTCTTGTTCAATATTGTTACTATCGCAACCTTAATAAATACGTTTTATTAAAACTGATAATATTAAGAGTATGTTATGTAAAAAAGCTTTGTTTTAAATTGTCCGTTATCAATCTGATTAAAAACCGATCTCTCACCGCTCCCGTTTTCTGATATGTCTCAATCCGCTATGGGGTCACGTGCGAGTGACCTCTTTCAAGTTTATAATGTTCGACCAATGAAAATGCGACTCACAAAATTAAATTACAAAGAGATGTAATTTATTTTATAAAAAGGAAACCGTCAGTCCGCAAAAGTCCATCGGAATGTATTTGGTGATTCGAATCTATCCAACGTTATGAAAATATTTCTGTACTTTTGGATTTTGTGTTGTTTAAAATGTTAAAAAATATTTACATCTCTCTGCCATTAGATCGCTTACAAGATTGTGCAAGTCGCTTTTTCATGGGTCGAAAATGACAATTTTACGAGGTCATCCGCGCGTGACCCCATAGCGGATTGCGTTAGATCCTGCACGTGACATATCAGAAAACAGGAGAGATTAGAGATCGGTTTATAATTAGATTGGTCCGTTATAAGACATTTTTCCAAATAATTGTGTCATATTTCTAATATTAACGCACTAACTGCACTAGCTGGCAGAATTTTAAATTAATATTCTGGCCTTGAAAACATTGAAAAGAAATAGTCTGTCCTTTATTAGCAAATTGATAAATAATCTTACCTTAACTGGTGCTAAAGAAAATCATTTTTAAAAAAGTTTCGGCTCGCTTCGCTCGCCGTATTTCTCTAAAATTTTGTCGACTGGCTACCCCCCTCTTTCTTGATTAATACATAAAGACATTTATATATAATTGAGATCAAAGAAGCTTCGTTGCTGACTCCATCAGTGGTCATCTGCATCCATTTGTTCTGCAAATCCACCACGAGGAAGTAGAAAAACGCTGACACACCCCCCCCCCCCCCCCCCCCCCCAAATAATTGAAATATACAAATAATCAGTCTCTCCGTTTAATGAATTTGAGATAAAACCAGTTCCTAATTTAATGTTTGGAACCTAGATAATGAACTTTGAACTCTCTGGACTTGTGAAATTTAACATTTCCTAGAGAGTACTAGTATACTCCCTGGAACATATGGAAAACTGATTTGTTTCGGTGGGGGGGGGGGAGTTACAAAATGCTTCATTGGGCTTCCAAATTGGAAACATTCGAACTTTTATCTGGAGAACATACTCTAGAGAATCCCCTAGCCGGAGTTGAATTTCACTTCATTTTGGAGGTTTGATCCGTCTATCAGAGGGATGGATTATGTTTCCTGAAACAGTTTTAGTTTAGATGGAAAATAAGTTTGACATATTACCTAGACGCCCCCCCCCCCCCCCCCAACTTTTTCACATACATTTCTTTATATTATCAACACGTCTGAAATCCAGGAAAATGCTTCCCGGAGCTTTCAAATGTAAAATGCGAATATATACTACATTTGCACCCTATCCAACTTTAAATCATAAGTCTGCCTTTGGTGAGGTATGCATTATATGACAGTTTTAACAAGTATAATTTCATGTCTCCAGCATCAAACCCACTCACACCCTCTTGAAAAAAATCTAGATCCGCCACTGTTGTATATGTTTATTGCATAATCAAAAGGTATATGAAAATATTTGTTACCGGGGAAAACATTTTCAGAAAAACAAATTTGCCCCCCTTTTGATTTTATTCCTACGCCACTGTATTAGCCAGGTAGACAGGCGTAATTTTGTATCTTGACGCTGATAAAATGCCTGTTCATACGGAAGTATGGAAGGGACATGTGGAAAAAAATATTTTATCTCGTGCACACGACTTAATACTATTTTTCTTCAAAAATCATGTCGTGCGCACGACTTAATATTTTTTGTTCTCATTTGTTATGTCGTGCGCACGACTTAATATATTTTTTTTCTTTCATTTGTTATGTCGTGCGAAAAAAAAAATATTAAGTCGTGCGCACGACATAAAAAATAACAGAAAAAAAATATTAAGTCGTGCGCACGACATAATTTTTGAGGAAAAAAAATATTATGTCGTGCGCACGAGATAATTTTTTTACACGTTCCTTCCATACTTCCGTATGTTCAGGATTCCAAATTTTCGAAATTTTCTGAAAGATGCGAGAGCGTGTCTCCTTTTCCGTGGCGAAATCTTGCCTCACTAATCCAATATGCAGTGCCGTATGTATTGTAAGATATGTATCAGTTTTAAACAGTATAAATGTTCTTTATGTTACACTCTCCGCCACAGCAATATAATACTTTTCTCACTACAAAAGTAAAAAAAAAAAATGAAGAATATAAACAATCTGTCTCTGGTCTGCTTTAAAATAAATATTCTGTCCTGCGACGGTATGAAAATATATAATCTGACTCGACAAAATTTGCCAGCGAGTTACAATGGTCTATTTAACCCTTTCAACCCTACAGACCATAAAAAACTAGTCTTTAACAATAAAAAGAGCATACCACTCAGATTTTCAGGGGTGAAAGGGTTAAACCATAATACAACTTAAATTAAGACACCATTAAAATATATAGAAATAAATAAATGAAGGTTGTGATATTACACAACAACTTGTTGCAATTTTCTCAAGACAATGCCTTAAAAAAGGAGTATTTCGTGAAAAGTTAGAAGTGGTTTATTTTTCATGAAATATAGCTTCTTTACATTAAGGTTGCTTTAATAATAATACTGAATAAGAATGGTACAATATAACATGATTAGTGTCTTGTAACACAATTATTACCAGATAGTAATGCGATGTTATGCCTTATTAAGAACAACGATGTGAAAAAATTCAAATAAAACCTTAATAACTAACAATTATAAGACAACTCGAGGCCGAAATACGCTTCCGTAATTATGACATATTATCTTGTTATTACGACATAATATCTTGTTATAACAAGATAATTCATATCTTGTTATAACAACATAATATCTTGTTATTACGACATAATATCTTGTTATTACGACATACTATTTTGTTATAACGACATAATATCTTGTTATAACAAGATAATTCATATCTTGTTATAACAACATAATATCTTGTTATTACGACATAATATCTTGTTATTACGACATAATATCTTGTTATAACAAGATAATTCATATCTCGTTATAACAACATAATATCTTGTTATTACGACATATTATGTTGTTATAACGACATAATATCTTGTTATAACAAGATAATTCATATCTCGTTATAACAACATAATATCTTGTTATTACGGCATAATATCTTGTTATAACGACATAATATCTTGTTATAACAAGATAATACATATCTCGTTATAACGACATATTAAGTCGTTTTAACAAGATATATGTCGTTATAACGACATATTTTTATTACTACATGTGGCACGTATCGGCTTCCGTACTTTTCCCACGGTTATGACATGACAGTTTTAAGTGCTCAATTTACCTAAACGATATTCTTGTATTTTCGAAGTCATTCGAATGTTAGATCTTATTTTCTCATCTCGAGTAGATGTTCCCACGGCCACTTGCTGTCGATCTGAATAACTTATTAGATATGTTTGTAGTAAAAGAAACCAAATTCTTTGGAACTTAGATGGATTTGGCAATGCATTTATATTTATTATTTGGTCTTTATATTAAATTAATATTGGAGCTCAACTGATGAAATTTTATTGACAGAAATATATTATATACTAGGTCACATTATATTAAAACGTGGTAGATGGACATATTTTGAAACATCTGCTACTGCCAGTACCTTTCCTGTTTCAAAAACTAAAAAACGATCTTCGATGTTTTCTTGGAACATGTAATTACGGTATAACAGGCGTTTTGTTAGAGGAAATAAAAAAAATACATCAGCTCCCAATAAAATCAATTGAAAACCGATTTCTCATCGCGCAGACAACGGGATCGATAATAGATCAGATTATTCTTGATCAGTCTGCTTCTAAATAAGAGTTCTTCCTTTGTATGATCCGAGGGTTGACAGGAAGTGTTTGAATTTTGAACAGTGTTTTACGCCACTCTACACAATTTTTCAGTCATATGGTGGCGTACAGTGTTTAATGGTGAAAGAGAGAATCCAGTTACAATGTACCCGGGAGGAGAATACTGACCTTCCGTAAATAAACAGGCAAACGTCCCACTGAGAAGCTTTTGCAGCTTTGAAACATTCAGTCCTTACTTCGTTCACCTGTTCTAGCATATCCAAATATAATAAGTAAAAATGAAGAAGTATTCCAAGGCAACATTGAATATAACAACGCTTTCAACATGAAGAACAATTGCGAATCCTAAACAGGATGGGATCAGGTTTCCGAAGGAGTCAGCGTCCCCTGATAGCATTCCTCACCCGTCGAAAATGTTCCATGGAAACATCTCGAGTTCGGTAAAAAGGTCAAGCTTGGTTAAACAGGTCATCAGTTAGTTTTAGATCTGATTGGCGAAACGGAGTCTACGTATATGGTCGTGCTCAAGAATACTACAAGTATCTTACATTCTTGAGAGGGGCATTTATTTTCACCTGTGACGATTTATCAACCTCCTCTTGATATGTCAAATACTAGTACATGCAATTATGAGACGACATCATATCGTTAAGAAAGACATTTAGCATCATAGACAACTGTTTTTTCACTAAATGTGGTACCCGAAAATTTAAATATCTATTGATTGGCTATCAGGACACTTATTTCGTCAAACACCACTCTCATTCTACACATAAATACACTGAAGTTGATATAAAAAAACATGCTGGAATTTCTAATAGACAATATATTTGTAATGTTCGGAGGCGTGGTCTTTCAACAAATTGTCGGCATTCCTATGGGAACCAATTGTGCCCCTTTATTGGCCGACCTGTTCCTTTATTCATACGAAGCAGATTTTATTCAGAAACTGCTGAATCAAAAGAAGAAAAATTTAACGGTGTCCTTTAATTTGACATTTAGATATATCGACGACGTTTTGTCAACTAATAATGACAATTTTCATACATATGTCAATGCGATATATCCCAGTGAACTAGAAATTAAAGATACAACAGAATCAAGCACGCACGCTTCATACTTAGACATTTTACTTAATATAGGCACAGACGGGAAATAAGCAACTGAGTTATACGACAAACGCGACGATGTCGGCTTTCCCATCGTAAATTTTCCACATTTAAATAGTAATATCCCTCAGTCACCCGCATATGGAGTTTATATTTTACAAATGATCCGATATGTCAGGGCATGTACAACATATGAAGATTTCATATACAGATGTAAACTACTCACTGACAAATTATTGATACAGGGATATCGAAAACCGCGTTTAATGTCAATGTTCCGCAAATTTTACGGTCGGTATAATAGTCTTGTTTGCGAAGACTCACTAGGTGAAAGGTTGAGTTGCCTTTTCGTTGGCGGTTGTTGAGACATCTGTACCAATTGTGACGAGGATACACACCTCGCGTATTTCATTGGACTTGACTGTGGACTCACGGCGGGTGTGACCCGCTTCGATGAAAGACTCGCTTGCTGAAACCGACATGTTTTCTTATACACACGTCTTCCTTTGAGCAATTTCATTCAAAATTATAGTTCCCCATCATTTTCCCCGTTTTCATAGAGAGTCCCCATCTTATGACGAAACTGGCGACTCCTCATCCCAAATTTTTAGTAGCGTGTAATTCTCGCTTCTCGGTCGCCCACTCGGGTAAATCGTAATGAAGATGCGGTAACAGTAGCGCGAGATTCCGACTTACATTTACGATAGGTTGGTCTTCGCACCACTTAAAATACCAATCGAAGGTAAATTTGTCAAATCAGATAATCGAAGTGATTGCATTCCACTTGGTTATACTGACATCGTTAGCATCAGTGAGCCAGGATCCCAGACTAACGTTGACAGAGATTGATCGAGATTGCAAGGACTGACAACTCTGTGTCAGAGATAATGGATACGAGTGTCGTGGGAAAACATAGCTTTGAATCTTTCCATGTCATTGTTCTATTCAGTATAATTAACTTTTTAACATGTAGACTTATAGAAAGATGTGTCAATAGTTTAGAATGTGTATCATGGTAGAATCTTAAAATCTTGTCCCTTAGACTGATGCCGGTATATAAAGAATAGTCATTAAATTGCATACCTTTTGTTTTACACCACACTTAACAATTTTTTAGTCATTTGGTGACAGACAGTTTTAATTGTGGGGGAGAGGACACGGTTACAATTGTACCCGGGAGGAGACCATCGACCTTCCGCAAGAATACTTTAATATATCACAGATATATATATTGTGATATATTTATTGACTTTTTATTTGATGATTTCTGTAAAATAATCATTTAAGGAATGGCTATTATTTTTCTTTTGTTTATTGAATCATAACATTAATTTTGGTAGTTCACATGGTATAATCCGGTTTTTTTTATTAATATAAGGGACACATCCCCTAACGGTTTTAAAATCACATTTAGTTATGAATTCAAATAAATTTTATTTTAAAAATGTCACATCTGTCTCTTAAATATTATGTGCCTTGTTATATAGATCCTTTCACGTAAACTGCTGTCCTGTGACTTTGAGGGGCAAAATGATACAGATACCCGCAAAAAGATAGCGTCATTATAGTAACCGATTGTTTCTTTACGTCATTTGCCAAGAATCAGTATCCTTTCGCCACTCAAAGTTACAGGACCGCAGTTATCGTTAAAGGGTCTATATAAGACGCCGTACGCCGTTCTGTAGAGTTAGGGAATCGGGTCAACCCAAACCTGGCCTCACTTAAGTTTTGTATGTCTGGGTACCTAGTAAAAATATATTTTATAAAGTCCATCAAACGTCCAAAAGATCTAAGCTCCTTATGATTATTTATTTAGTTGGCTCATTACCCCATGTGACCCTAGATTGTAATCAGGCCACGAGATGGTAAATAATAATAACAAAAAAGGAAGAAAAAATCTAAATTGTTGATTAAATACTGAAAACGGCATTGAGTTTTCGATATGTCTATTCTTCTTCACTTTTAATACTGTATTAAGTAAAAAAAAAAAGTCACGTAAAACTAAATCTAAATAGCCAAGCATTGATTCAGGCATTCGATATTTTAAATGTCTTTTTCAATAACATTGTTCGCAAAAGCTTTAAATAGCCTTGGTATTATAAAGGGACACGTTCTTTCAACACTTTGCATTTACTGTTTATTCTGGCGTATAATCACGTGTCATGAATTTAAATAACAATTACAAGTTGTAGTCTATTTCTAAACGAACCAGAAAATGAAAATACATGTATAGGCATTTCCCAAGAGAGGACATGTTTCAAGTTACAAGTGACCGCAGTTATTACACGGCCAGTGTCCAGTTGACACATTCAAGGTAATTATTATGTTCTTGAATTGAAACGTATGATTATATATCAATGTACAATCTAAATTGATCTTAAAGCTACGGTTAATTAACACAAATTCTTTTGCACGAATGGTCTACGTTATAGATGGTATTTAATCCCATTCCAGACGGTGGAATATTTCTCATTGTACATTTAGCAGAGAAATGGCTGAGGTTTCTCGTTCTTCCTTCAGTTTGTTTATAGCAAATATATTCAACATTCTTAATTCTTCTGGTTGTAGTGTTGCTTGTAAACAATTTTCAAAGTTTGTATTTGTGTTTACATATTTTATCAGGTCTGGGAGTGATGTAATTAATAGTTGACTTTTTGTTTCTCTAAGTAGTCCATTCATATATTGGATTTCGGTAAGAATGTTATTGCTTTGATTTTTATTCATGGTGTAATAATTCTCGATATGAATATTTAGTAAATTTTCTTGTCCAAATTGTATTTTGCGTGTTGAACAAGCTGATTTTGGTGCCACAAACCATGGAAGGTGACATATAATAAAATATAACGTCGGGGGTTCGAGAATCTAGCAGGACATATTGGACATTCTCTACCTCTTCTTTTTCCTGACGACTTTCCTGTTGCACCTGTAACTCGTGATTTAATGTTTTCAGTATCTTCTACCCATTCGTAATCAGGAACAAATACTGATTCGCCTTCAAGATCCATACTACTATAAATAAACATTGTATATACAAATTATATATTACAAAACAATTCATTTCAATATTATTCTTTATTTCATATTTAATAATTAATTATTTTTACTGGACGTAATCATCCAAATATTGAGGTTTCCTACGTTGTCTGGCGGTTGATAGAATTGGTGTTTCATTATTTCCTTGAGGCTGTTGATGTGTATCATCCTCAATTTCATAGATAATTGTTTCATCTAAATCCACTGCACTTAAATGATTTGTATTATTCATAGTATGTTTTTCTGGGGTCTATGACATCGGTTCTGCAGTCAGACTATCCGTCTGCATTTCCGGTGTCACACAATTTAAAGAGTTCTTTTGGCTGTTATTTTCAAATAACCAAGAAAGACAACTGGTGTCGTCATCCAAATCTTCTTCATTCTTAGTTTCATTGATATTGGTAAAAAAGTAACTCTATATCTGAGCTTCTTAAGCCAGCTAGAAAGGTTGTTGTTATAGTTGTTGTTGTAATGTTTGAGACGATCATGATGTATAACTGTTTCTCTTTTTCGGTCTTTGATTTTGTATAACACTGCGAGATTTTACTTCTATAACTAAGTAAGGACCTTTCCATGGTGGATGAAATTTTGAGCTAGTGCCGATCTTGGTGGCTGCATCTAATTTCATAACCAGGTCTCCTACTTTATATTGACTTTGACGTATTTTGATGTCATAGTCAATTTTCTGTCGGTGTTGGGTTTGACATGCTTGACATGGTTTTCCATGATATCTTTTAGATACTCGTTAGGTCTAAGTTCCAAATTGTTATTGATGTTTCCCAACATTAAATCAATCGGTTGGTTAACTTTCCTACCAAACATCATGAGGTTTGGGGTAAACCCTGTTTGGTGGTGTGTAGAAGACCTAATTGCACCAGCTATTTGTTGAAGGTGTTGGTCCTATTCTTGTTGTTTCTGTATGTAACATCGCAGTATCTGTGTTATCAGACGATTGTATCGTTCCACTTGTCCATTTGAGCAAGGTCTGTATGGTGTGGTTCTTGTTTTATGTATTTGTAGAATGTTGCACAACTGTCTAATAACATTTCCATCAATATTACGTCCTTGGTCTGTATGAATTTCTAATGGACATCCAAATCTGGTGATAAATTCATCTACAAGTACTTAAGCTATAGTTTTAGCATTTTTGTCAGATATTGGATGGCACTCTACCCACTTGGTGAATTTGTCTACTATTACGAGGATGTATTTATTTCCTGATTTCGTAATTGGTAATGGGCCTAATATGTCCATATGTATTCTTTCCAGGGGTACTCCAGCATGGTATTGTCCAAAATTTGCTCTGGATTTCACACAGGCTTTCTTATTTTGGCTACAGATTTTGCATGAATTTACATACAATTTACAATCTTTGCCAAAGTACTCTTTGTTTTAATTTTTCAAGAGTCTTATTTTGACATAAATGTCCTGAAGTTATGTGGTCATGGCAATATTTTAAAATTTCCTTCTGAAGGTTGACTGGTACCATGAACAAAAGTTTGGATGAAATATGATCTTCCCATTTGTAATACAGCAATCCATGATGTAGTTGTAATTGACTCTTGCATAACCACCAATGCCGTGTTCCTGGACTTAACTTAACTGTAACTCAAGAGTAGAGGGTGTAATGTTCTTTTCTAACCAGGTAATGATCTTCTTTAATTCTGGGTCCTGTCTTTGTTGATCATAGAGTTCTTGTGTGGACCAAATTTCCATCCAGTTTGGTTCTATTGTCTTTTGGGAATCTGTTTCAATGGTCATTCTACTGATATTTTTATTGTTATAGGGACGACATAGTACATATCTTCTGCAAATGTTTTCCACTGATTTCTAGCTTGTGTGTAAAATTTGCAACCACCACATGGTAATTGAGATAGATCAATTTCAGGTATGTATTCATTGCAGCTAGATTCGAGATGTCCCATTCTACTTAAAGCGTCAGCATTTCTGTGATTTTTTCCTGCCCTATGTACTATTATCATGTCATATTGTGCAAGTTCTTCTATCCATCTGGCTAGCTGCCCCTCGATATGTTTGAAGTAAAGAAGCCATGTGAGACTATTTTGGTCAGTTCTTATAATAAATTGACGCCCTAAAAGATAGTGTCTAAATTGACGGGTAAAGGTTACTATTGCTAGTAGTTCACGTCTTGTAGTACAATATTTTCGTTGTGCTGGTGTAAGAATTTGGCTTGCGAAACTGATGGTTTGTGGTTTACCTTTTTGTATGTAAAAAATTTCAGACACCAAAGTATTAATCAATAGAATGTCCAGTACATAGATACAAATCCGGTAAAAATGGACAAACACGAACCTCTGGAAACCAAGAGGTGGGATCAGGTGCAATGGAGATGTAAGCATCCCCTGTCGACCGGTCACACCCGCCGTGAGTCCAGTCAAGTCCAATGAAACACGTGTGGAGTGTATCCTCGTCACAATTGGTACAGACGTCTCAACAACCGCCAACGAAAAGGCAACTCAACATTTCACTTAGTGAAACAGAGTAGTCGCAAACAATATCGACCGTACAATTTGCGGAACGTTGACATTAAACGCGGTTTTCGATATCCCTGTGTCAATAATTTGTCAGTGAGTAGTTTACCTCTGTATACAAAATCTGCATATGTTGTACACGCCCTGGCATATCGGATCATTTGTGAAATATAAACTCCATATGCGGGTGACTGAGGGATATTACTACTTAAATGTGGAAAATTTACGATGGGAAAGCCGAAATCGTCGCGTTTGTCGTATAGCTTAGTTGCTAATTTCCCGTCTGTGCTTATATTAAGTAAAAAAGTATGAAGTGTGTGTGCTTGATTCTGTTGTATCTTTAATTTCTGGTTCGCTGGGATATATTGCATTGACATATGTATGAAAATTGTCATTATTAATTGACAAAACGTCGTCGATATATCTAAATGTCAAATTAAAGGACACCGCTAACTTTTTTCTTCTTTTGATTCAGCAGTTTCTGAATGAAGTCTGCTTCGTATGAATAAAAGAACAGGTCGGCCAATAAAGGAGCACAATTGGTTCCCATAGGAATGTCGACAGTTTGTTGAAAGACCATGTCTCCGAACATTACAAATATATTGTCTATTAGAAATTCCAACATGTTTTTTATATCAACTTCAGTGTATTTATGTGTAGAATCAGAGTGGTGTTTGACGAAATACGTATCCTGATAGCCAATCACTAGATATTTAAATTGTTGGATACCACCTTTAGTGAAAACACAGTTGTCTATGATGCTGAAAAGTCTTTCTTTTAATTTTTTATGTGGAATAGTTGTGTAAAGAGTAGAGAAGTCATAAGTTTTGATACTGTGAATTCGAGAAAAAGTGTGTGCCTTCAAATTTTCTAGTTTAGAATTTTTAAGTATCCACATCTGATTTATATATATATATATATATACATATATATATATATAATATATATATATATATATATGTGTGTGTGTGTGTGTGTGTGTGTGTGTGTGTGTGTGTGTGTGTGTGTGTGTGTGTGTATGTGTGTGTCTTTTATTCTCTCACGAATGAACAGAATTTACACTGTAAATTACAGCACACCAGCCCAGGAAAGCATCTTACTCGATGTCAGACATTAACGGTTTAATCATGAGTTTGACTATGATTACTTCCGCGAGTAAGCTCGAAAACTTAAATACTCTATCGGTTAAATAAAATTTCATGTTGTATGAATAAAAAGGAAACGATGATCGATTCCAGTTTCTAAATAACGCGAATTGAAACGGGTATCATTATCAAAATTGGCAAAGCTGAACTGAGGGATTCCCCTTTTCAACAAGCGTCCTATGTCACGTGACTGTAATAATTCATCACAGCATTTTCGACTGTCTTTGTTGTTGAATTTAAGTTTCAATGAGTTTTCAAATTAAAAGAAACGAATTGTAGTTCAGGAATTATAAGGAGAGAGTATGTGAATGAAACAAGATTCAAATTAGGCACAAAGAAGTATTTTAATGGTTGAATCTCGGGTAACTATTTTCTACAGCGCAAGTAGTAGTTCGGCAAATCCTATGTCACATTGATTTTTGAACGGGGTTGCTGACGATGCTTAATTCAGTACACGGAAATACACGAGGAGTTTTGAGCGCAAATATAAAATTATACTTAAATCAATAAAAACATGCGCGGAGATTGTTAGTTGAAAATAACTCTTGAAATTTAATAATATTAGGTCTAGTATAAAACTTTTTGGAATATATAATTTTCGTAATTCGCTTAAAGATGCAATATATAGTGATACCCATCGCCAATATCTATGTTACATAAATTACATTTTTCTTTCTCCCCTTGGTATATTACACCAATTCAATGGGTAGCTTGTGATTTGTTGTCCTAAATCAAGCTAATGATTTAATTTTTGGATTAGGTAAAAAGAATAAAATATAATTTGACATTTCAAAATAACCTGTGAAAATATCGTACATAACACCTTTACGAGAAGTTTGCTGATGTGGTTATGTAATATTTGTTTTGAAAAATTAAGCAACCAAGTCTTATTGTCTACATACTGTGTATCCCATATATGACTCAAACCATTATTATCAAAAATTTATTTAAGATTTTGAATCCATTTTATGTTATGTACAATACAGGACTTTCTATAAATCAATTTATACATTATACCTGAAAATTTGTTCTGTTTACCAGTCACAATACTATGCTAGTAATCAAGTAATCTTGTTTTAATTTGTATAGATAATGGAGCTCTTCCTAATTCCCGTTATGAATTTTGGTGAACTGGATTTAAGATTTAACAATAATCTACAAAATTTTAAATGGACCATTTCAGTCATTTCTAAATTACCAAACCCCCAAACCTCACAGCCATAAAGTAAAATTGGTACAATTATTTTATCAAACAAGTTCAGTTGAATAGAAAGATTAAGATTTCTAGCCTTCTTTAGTAATGCAAACATGGCATTTGATGCTTTTATTGATATTTCTTGATATTACTAGATATTTCTTGGTTTCAACAAAGGAACCCGTTTTTGAAAAATATATACCAAGGTATTTAAAATGTTTAACAATTTCCAATATTTGATCATTAAATGTAAAATTAAAATTGTTTGATATTCGACCTTTTGAAATAATCATAACTTTCGTGGTTTTTTTTTCAGTATTAACATTCAGTTTCCACTGATTACAATAAATGGAGATACAATTCAGTAGATATTGTAAGTCTTGACATGACTCAGACAGTAAAATAGTATAATTCGCATAAAGGATGATTATAATTTTTTAAAATAAATTTAACTCACCTTCTATTTCATCAGATATATGGGGGAGACACCTTTTACATCATTGCATATTAGAAAATCTTCAAGATCATTTAAATATATTGCAAACAAAAAGGCGATAAATTTTCTCCTTATCTCACTTCGGTTTTACATGGGAAAAATCAGAAGAATCGGTATTTAATAATATTCTAGACTTACTACCATTATGCATGTCAAAAATCACATTAAAACGTTTTCCTGTAATAGTATATCTAAATAACGTTTGGAATGCAGCTCTAAAGTCTATAAAGGCACAAAAAAGTTTGTTTTTCAATAAAAATGATAGTTCTACAATACTATATAATGTTAACATTTTGTCAATTGTAGAATAATTAGGTCTGAATCCTGTCTGGTTTTCACATAATAAATCATAAATGTCTGCATAATCA